>PVHX01010697.1:47390-68645 GCA_004024805.1 Geosciurus inauris | reverse complement strand
TGAGCAAATCACGTTGCAGTGAAGTTAATGTGACAGTAAGCCAATGCCCAGGATATTCAATTTTACCACATACGCCATCACCCAGAAGCAATTGACCTCATAGTGAATGACTCAGTCTATGTCGGCACTCCATCTCCCCATGGGCTCTTATGTTTCAGAGGTAGCATTCACCAGGGACATGATGGTACTGCTGAACTGGAAGCTGAGATTCGTCATTTGGGCTTCCCAGGCAAAAAGGTGTTAGAGTGCAGCTTTGTAGGAGCGGTCTTGATCAGCAAAGGCTAAGCAGGGTTGCCATTTCACAATGGGGGTGGTCCTTGAAGAACCTTATTGTATTTCCACATCTAGTGGTAAAATTCACTGGAAAACAATAGTGGCCATGCACGGATGGGGTTTAGATCTCTTATAAATTGAGACAGAATACTGGTAAAGAGTTCTGAATATCTGAAGTGGCTGAAAACAAAGAATCATGAAGTAGAAAGTGGAGAAAAATGATTAGTTATAGAAACAAAGACTACACATTTCTTAGCTGATTTTTGTCTTTTTTCCTATACCTTCTCTTCTTTCCAATACTTCTTTACACATGATGTGGTGTAGTAGTAACCTTTAGAATTTAGTCCATGATATTGAGTCAGGACGTGATGAAACCAAAGAGGCTGAGCTTGGAGCTAGACGTAGAAACTCTTGGTCATTGGCCATGTATTCACCTGTATGAGTCATGCTGACATCACTAGACAGGTACATTTTTTATTTAAGGTAAGTGAATGTACAACTGAACACTTCTACTTATGGCTGAGATTTCTCCCACCTCATGAGACTGACCTCACTTCCCAACAGTAAAATGCCAGACACTCTCTTTCCGGATCCCACCTTAGACTCTGGAAAGGAAGCTGGTGGTTCAACAAGTGGAAATTGCATAGAAGTCATTCTGGCGAGGGTGGAGACAGGAATGGAAGCTACAACTGACTTCTAGAAGTGATGGCAGTGATTCTATCACCAACACTTAGCAACCAACACTGGTGTGATGGCAATGATGATGTCTCCACAGACCCTTCTCTGACATGCAAGTACAGACATTGTGCTGGCTACAGTCTCCACATCCAGTTTTCCAGTCTTATCAGATTTTCTGTGAGTTACACTCTAATTCATAAAATCTTTTGTATGTCTCAATTAGCTAAAGATTATTTCCTTTGCTTGTGACTAAAAATCATGACCAATACCTTCAGGTTCTGTGGAAATAAGATTTCTTTTAGCCGGGCGCAGTGGCGCAAGCCTGTAATCCCAGCACTTAGGGAGGCTGAGACAGGAGAATTGCGAGTTCAAAGCCAGCCTCAGCAACGGTAAGGTTCTAAGCAACTCAGTGAGACCCTGTCTCTACATAAAAACACAAAATAGGGCTGGGGATGTGGCTCAGTGGTTGAGTGCCCCTGAGTTGAATCTCCAGTCACCAAAAAAAAAAAAAAAAAAAAAAGATTTTTTTAATCTTTATGTCTTATGAGGACCAGATTGCTCACATCTTTAACTGAACCAACTTGAGTTCATTCTCTTCATTAATTCATTGGTTCTATTTATTCATTCACTCACTCATTTAGTTCTTCATTTATGAACTCATCAACTACTCAGTGAATCCTTTACTCTGTGTCAGTTAGGAAAAACAGACAATCGCTCCTCTTATGTAGCTTAGTCTACTGCAATCACATGAATAAATGTAGCAATGCAATGTGATAACTACTAAGGAAAGATCACATCCCCAGGAGAACTGATTATCAAAGGCCAGACTTCTCTGAGCAAGTGATGACTGAGCTGGGAACCTAAGGAAGAATGAAAATTAACTATCTGACAGGGAAGGAGAGAAAGATGTCACAGGCAAAGAAAATGGGATGTGCAAAGACCCTGTTGCAAGTAAAGCAAAATGTCTTGAAGCAACTAAAAGAAGTTTATTGTCACTAGGGAAAAGAAAGCAGAGGGAATCAGAATACGGAGAAATGAATTGAGGAAGTTAGTAGAGACCAGACCACAGCAGGCTTTGTAGCACATATTAAGGATGTTGACCTTTATCTAAGAGAAGGTAGTGTTTTTGTTACCCTTAGGAGATCCTGGGTCCAGGTTCTTGACATCCCAGAAAAAGAATTGAGTGAGATGCAAGAGATGCAAGCAAAGCAAAGGTTTATATAAAACATGAAAGAACATTCTGGAAGAGAAGCGTGGGCTGAGTAGCAAAGTAGCTCAAGGCTCAGTCTATACAATGGAGCTCACTTTTATTGGGCCGTGCTAGTTCTCCTCCTTCCCCCTGGGGGTGAATCTGGGGTTTGACTGGCACTTTGATTGACAGATGAGATGAATTTCACATAATTTCTTCCTTACTGCCCATGCATAATTTTCTTCCCCCCCCCGAGAAAATGCACAAAAGGAGAGCAAACTGCAATGCTGATGACATATTAACTTTCCACAAATTAACTTAGGCAAGTTCCTTGTGTTAGTGTGCATGCCTAGGATGGGGAAACTTTCCCTCCACAGTCTTGAATTCCCCTTGTAGTAGTCTAGCTTTCTCCCTTTAACCACAAGATGACCCCATTTCTCCTTACAGAAAGGTGTGAGGTGGGTTTGAGGGGCAAACCCACCTCATGCCCTCTCTCATACGTAATGTTTTGAGTAGTGGTTCCAGAAGAAGGGGATATGTTAAATGCTCTAGCTGCAAAGTGTTTTGGAGCAGAGCAAGACTCAATGCAGGAAGGTCCATTAGGAGATTCCAGCAGCTCAAGCAAGAGATGATGGAGCCTGGACTCAGATACAGCAATAAACTGGCAAATAAAAGGATGGATTAGGATGATATATGGGAGTTAAATGATCAGGGTTTGTGATTGGTCAGGTGGGAAAGATGAAGAAGACAAGATGGATGCCGTACTCCTCACCAAGACAGGAAAACATTGGAAAGGGACCAAAAATAAAGAGAACTGTGTTTTGGATGGAAAGTATGGCTATTTCTTATGCTCAAATTGATTTTAAGTGATCAAAGAATAGAATTAGAGCATGGCCTCAAAATATCTGTTCACTGCTCATAGATACCTAATCCTTTTTTAATAATAAAAGGCCAAAGCCTCAGTCACCACTCCCCAGTTAAAAATAGTGTTGTAGCCGGGCACAGTAGCCAAGCCTATAATCCCAGTACTTAGGGAGGCTGAAACAGGAGAATCGCGAGTTCAAAGCCAGCCTCAGCAAGGGCGAGGCACTAACCAACTCAGTGAGACCCTGTCTCTACATAAAACACAAAATAGGGCTGGGGATGTGGCTCAGTGGTCGAGTGCCCCTGAGTTCAATCTCCAGTACCAAAAAAAAATAAAAAATAAAAAATAATGTGTGTTAGTTTCCCTGGGATACCAGAACAAATTACCACAAACCAGGTAGCTTAAAACAAGAACATTCATTGGCAATTCTAGTGATCAGAAGTCCAAACCAAAGAGTCAGTAGAGCCATATCCCTCTAAAGTCCCAAAGGGAGAATCCCTCTTTGCTTCATTCAGCTTCCTATAGACCTAGCATTCCCTGGCTTCTGGTAGCTTAACTCCAATCTCCGCCTCCACTTCCACGTAGACTTCTTCTCTCTGTGTGTCCCTGTGTGTTCTTCTTTTCTCTTCTTTTAAGGACA
This sequence comes from Geosciurus inauris, assembly GCA_004024805.1. Classification (NCBI taxonomy): domain Eukaryota; kingdom Metazoa; phylum Chordata; class Mammalia; order Rodentia; family Sciuridae; genus Geosciurus; species Geosciurus inauris. The sequence continues at coordinate 65,000 of PVHX01010697.1, read as the reverse complement.
CTATGATTTTATTTAGGAATGATCTTCTCCTGATATCTGGAATTAATTATATCTGCAAAGACCCTATTTCTAAATGAGGTTATGATCACAAGTACCAGGGTTTAGAACTTGAACCTATCTTTCAGGGACCCCACCTGACATGCAACCTGTTGTCTTGTGATTACCAAGCACCCGTGGATATCTGAAAATCTGCTTTGAGAATAGACTTACAGATATGTTGTGTTAGAAGACAAGCCGAAAATAATCAGTAAGGATAAATGGTTGGGGTTCCTGGATTTTTATTCATTTTGATGAGGAAGAAGAAGAAATGAAAGAAAGTGTTGAACATGGAGGGTCAGGAAGGCGTGAGCACTAGGCTTAGGATATGCTAGGGTTTGCATGCCGAAGACTGGGAAAGCTGCAGAAAGGTTAGACTAATGGCTCAAAAGAAATTGTACTCCAACAATTCTTTATTCACCCCAAACTGAGACAACACAAGCTGTGAAACAGGTTTTTGGTTGATTGCTTGGATTTGTTATTTGTTAGCTTTTTTTACCTCCCCCCCCCAGTCAAGTGAAAGTGCATACAAGCAACTTTGTGATTTATAATTGTTTTGTTTTGTATTTTCTCAAACATGGTGATTTCCTTGTAAAAAGACATGTTTCCCATGGGCTTTATTAATTGAAGTGCCACTGTAACTGCATTTCTGTCATTCTGATTTCTCCCCGTAGTTGCCATTAAAAGCAACTACAGGATATTCACAGACTTTCTTCACTTATTTCCCGTATTACCAAATAAATATAACAGAGCCATGTCCCGATCAATGAGAATTCTAAATCTTCATGAGCTATGAACCTATATATGACTTTTAAGCATCTCTGCCTTTTGGATGATGTGAGCTAATTAGCCTCAGTTATTTGGAAATTTGGTTGCCCTACCCCTACCGCCAACAGCCAAGATCAGCCTGGGGGCCAGGCTTCCTGAGAGGATGCAAGTCTCTCCTCCACTGAGTCCTTGCTTGGCACCTTTGATCCTGACCTCATGCTGTGCTGTGGCTTCACCTCCTGAGTCACTCATTGGGCAAAAGATATACAGAAGCTCTCTCAGCCTCTGGAATTATTTCTCTACAAGCCATACCAAAACTGGCATTTACTCTCCATTTCTGGGCTTACCATCCTCTTTCTGGAAGAAAAAAAATGTGTGTTCTTGGACCCTTGTTCATTGAGACCCTCTTACTTCTGCTCAATAGAACAGCACACTGACCCAGCAGCCACAGGAAGGCACAGGGCCCCTCCATGATCCCTCACCTGCCTCTGGGTTTCAACCAGGGCTACTGAGCATTGAGATTTATGTTGCAGCATGGTGTCAAGACACTATGCCAGGGCCCGTATTGTTTGACAGACACGTGATCATTTCGTTTGATACAAGAATAAACATTTTATGAGTTACCAATTTATTGTATGTGCTTTATGGTGACAGGGGGAAAACTGGCAAAGTCTCAGATTACCTGAATTGCATAGAATAAGCCTAATTTTTTAAAGTAAATTTTAAATTTATTTAATGAAAAACATTACTAATAGCACAATTGGAATATATCTGTGTACTTTTTGCCTGATGGAGATTCAGGAAGCACCATATTATACACCAGGTGCCAATTACAGAATCCAGGATTCAGAGGGACTTCAGTGGCACCTCAGAGCACAGGGCTCCTTTCTCCAGACTCGCCCTGACTAATGGACTCCACTCTGAGTTCAGTCTCTGTCAATGTAAGAGTAATGATAGGAAGGGACTTTTCCATCACAGACTTTTCCATCACAGACTTTTCACATCAAGGCAGAGATTCTCTTTATGAAAAAATAAGTAAACAAGCCAAATTGCCCCAAAGCAAGAGCCAAAGTTGACAAACACCAGGTCTTAAAGACAAACAGCAAAAAATTTCACTTCAGAAGTTGAAATTGTAGGGAGTAATAGTAACTATCCTGTAACTGGAATTCAGTGTGCTTGCTTCTGAAGACTTCTAACAGAATATTCGGTACCCAACCGTCCATGACAGAAATAGTCTTTGCTCTTTCCTCTAAACATTTCTGCTTTATTTTTCCTGAATCCATTCCTCTGCCCTATTTTGCTTATGGGTCATATATGCTGTTGCTCAGGTGCTTTGAGAACAGCAAGAACAATTGGCTCCTCCTGGACTGTCCCCAGCAAGCTCATGGGCACAAGGCTGGCCCCAACACCAGGTCTCTCCATCCTGATGTCAGCATGAGCTTCTTTACTCGCATACATCCACTGGAAAACTTTTGATGGATTTTTGTTTCCCAAATGAAAAAAACTATTGTTCACTGAGTGTTTAAGTATGTATTGTTTACCAGACACTGGTATGCAGCATCCTCCATACTAACAGGTATTTTGTACAGGGCAGGCATTGGAAGAAAAATGACTTGGAGCTGATTAGCCACTAACCATTTGTGAATGTTCTTGTTCTTGCCTTTCTGGCAAATTTCTCTGCAATTTCCAAGAAATAATATGTATGTCCTAGGACATCTTTTCAAACCCATTAAATTATTTGCTTATAAGTAAGTCATTCTTTCCCAACAACATGTGAGTTCCACAAGATCAAGAACTTTGAAGTATAATTATTGGAAGTATTTTAAATGTGCCTAGGTAAAATAAGAAAAAGAGGCCAAGGATGGAGCTCAGAATAGACTTAGGAATGAGGTCAAAGGAAGAGCCATGAATTGGGAAAAACAATCACCCTCGGTGACAAGGGATTTATTAAACACTTACATAAGGGACTGTACATAGAAGCTCATCTTCCCTAAGAATATAGCAGCTTGGTCCTTCAGACACTCATTTGAACATTAAATGATGCTTTAAGGAACATTCACTAATTAAAATCACTTCAAGATATCTTCAATGGAATATTGGGAAACTTCTAAAGCATTCTTTCATTAACCCATTTAATATTTGATTGTGTACCTACTCTGGGTGCTCTTCTAGATGCTAGAAATAGAGGTGACTGACAAGGTCTCTGCTGCCTTAGAGTTCACCTGATCTCAAGAGCAGTTGGAACAGTCATCCAAAACTAGAGAGAAGGTTTTGGGGAGCAGGGTGTATTGGGGCACACCTGTAATCTTAGCAACTAGGGAAGCTGGGGCAGGAGGATCACAAGTTTGAAGTCAGCCTCAGCAACTCAGAAAGACTCTCAGTCATTTAGTGAAACACTGTCTTAAAATAAAAAGACCTGGGGTTATAGCCTAGTGGTAGAGCACACCTGGGTTCAATCTCCAATTCAAAAAGAGAGAGAGAGACAGTTTGGTGTAGAAGGGCAGGAAAGGGAAATAATCAATGGCCATAAACACTATACAGAGAATTGAAATAAAAGAAGCAAAAGTATTTTACTTGGATCATCAAAGAGGGTCTCTCTTAGGTCTGAATGACCATAGGGAGACAGCCAGATGCTGTCCTGGAATAAAAGCATTCCAGATAGAGAAAACATGTAGCACAAGACTATAATTCCTAAAATTAAAAAAAAATTAAAAACAAAGCATACACCCAGAAAAACATATAAGAATTAGTTCAATTTCTGATTACTATGATTTCATACTTCATTTGAAATTCCAGAATGAATCTCTCATTGCTAAGTGATATAAAATTTTTAGTTGAAAATAATTCTGAGCCAGGCGCGGTGGCGCACACCTATAATCCCAGCACTTTGGGAGACTGAGACAGGAGAATTGTGAGTTCAAGGCCAGCCTCAGCAAAGCAACTCAGTGAGACCCTGTCTCTACATAAAAAAAAAACACACAAAATAGGGCTGGGGATGTGGCTCAGTGGTTGAGTGCCCCTGAGTTCAATCCCCAGTACCAAAAAAACGAAAAAAAGAAAAAGAAAATAATTCTGAAATAAGTTTTTAAACAAAATAGAATCTTTCAGGTTACTTAAAGTAACATAGTCAAGATAAAATACGCTATCTTGAAAAAAGCTTATTTTTCAATATGATTGAGAACTTACAATTTTGAATGTTCACTTCCCCACCATTCTCTCAATATCCAACTTTGCTAGAAAAAGTTGAAACCTCCTTTGGACTGATTACTGGCAGGCTATAGAAATCTTGATCCAAGACTAAAGTGAAACCATCAGAAATCCTGGCCAAATCTGTAGAACCTTGGGCTTTCTTCATAGACAAGGACATCTGTGGAGCTTATAGTGTCTCATCAATCAACACAACATCTATTAGGCTAGAAAATCATGATCAAGTTCTAATTCCATAAACAGACCATCAGAGACACTAAATGGCCAAAAAAAAAAAATGGTCAACTTACAACTGCTGATTAAGGAACAGGCAAACCCCAGAAGAGAACCCAGGCACTCAGCCACAACTCTTCATTTTGCCCCATGTACCCAGGCGTTTGTTGTAAATATGAATGAGACTGTGTTAGAGAGAACTCCAGGGCATGCTTTGCTTTGTTCCAAACAAGACTTCATACTAATGAGATAGGAACACAGAGAACTGGGCCTGTGTTCTTTCACTGTTCTGGACATATCAGTGCAATCAGATCAGCAAAAACAAAATTCCAATAGGGTCTCTATATCTCAGTGTCACCCGTTTCTCACAACTTCCATCCATAGAAGTCACTTCCCTGAAACTGCAGGAAAACAGGATCAGGTTAACGTCAAAGGAACCTGAATTATTAAGTGCAAGTTTCTGGGCCATTCTTACAAATGAGCTCTGTGCCTACCAATGAGCAGTGGTGGACTCGGAAGCATAAACCAGGAAACTAGAGGTGAAAAATTAAAAGCAAAGAAAATAACAACTTGGAAATTAGTTAAGCTCAAAGTTTAGAAGGTCAGGTAAAAATGCTGAGAGCAGAACCAGAGTCCACAGAAACGCAAGTCCCAGTAGTCAAAATAAGAATGAGTCAAAACATTGCTGACTAACCAGGAACTGAGGCCCACACAGATAGTGGAGCTTTAGAAGTCAGAAGAGCAGACCCTAGGGCTGGGGTTGTGGCTCAGTGGTCGAGCACTTGCCTAGCATGTGTGAGGCACTGGGTTCAATTCTCAGCACCGCATATAAATAAGTGAATAAAATAAAGGTCCATCAACAACTAAAAAAATATTAAAAAAAAAAAAAAAGAAGAGCAGATCCTAGAACCATCAGCAAGAAAACAGAAATGGAGGTAATAGCTGTCCAGTGTCTTAAATATGCCCCATAGGAACCCTTGTCTCATTGTTTATATTTTGTTTTAAAATAACAACTTAAGAAATTTTTGCCAAAAGGTGACAGAATGCATGCATATTTACTTAGTTTCTCTCTCAGAAACTCACTGAAATGGACAATAACAACTAAAAACAGAACCTGAAAATCATCACCCATGGTGAAACTAGAGAATGGTCAAAAATAATAATAATAAAATCATAAAAGAGTTCATAGTGAAAGTCTGTGTAAGGAAATACACACCAAGATAAAAAAGGATAAATAGTAGAAGTCAATGCCTGACTTCACACCCTTAAGAATAATGCAGATTTCCCTTTATAAACAACAAGTAAGTGTCCTACAGTACCCCTTTGAAAATCCTATGCTTGAAAAACAGGGTCAGAATTGTGAGCATTGGTAAGAGCTACAAATATCAACTCAACAACTAGTTATTGAACAACTACTATATGCTAGAGAAGAAAAGGATGAGTTATTTTATACTTATTTTTTCTACTCAAGTATCTGTTCATGAAAAAATCTGGAGATGAAGAGGGATAATAAACAGAAGACAAAAAAATCTGCTTGACTAAATTAAATTAACTTTAAGTCAGCAAACAGAAAACTTGACAGTGAGTTTCAGGACTGCCCACTCACCCAGCCTCCTGCCAGAGTGAATAGCTGACCCAACATGGTGCATGGACAGAAGCTGAGGAGGCGGGCCCAGGTCAGAGGATTCAGCATGTGAAGAAGCACAGAATGTGAAGAAAATATTTCTGAACCAAGACTTCTTATTTTATCCCTCTGTCCCTCAAGCAGATAGAGGACTGAAGAATTAAATTCTACCTCCAAGTCCAGTTAGCACAATTTTAAAGCACCCAAATAAAGAGTTAGTACAATTTTAAAGCTCCTAAATAAAGAATTAGAAGTGAAAGACAATCCCACTATCCACTTCCTGAGTAACACGCCAGAGAGAACTGCCCAACACAGAGAATACTGAAGATCAAGTTTCAAACATGGCACCTGTGCAAACTTTATGCTAAAATACCAAAACCAAAACAAAATCAAGAAGACAAAAAAAAAAAAAAAATAGGAGAAGGAAGAAGGAAAATAAATGAGAGCTCCAGTAAACTAATAGAATAAAAAAAAAAGTGCTATATATTTCTGAAAAGCTAGAAGAAAAGATTTTGAATGTTTTCACCAGAAAGATATAATAAAAATTTGAGGAAATAGACATGAATACCCTGATTTAAACATTACACCATGTATACATATATCAAAACATCACGTGGTATTAAATAAATATGTATAATTTTTATATGTTAATCAAAAATTGGAATTTTTAAAAATTTTATTTCTCTACATAAGTAAGGAGGAAGGGCAATGAAGAATATACTTTGGAAGAACAGAACAGTTTATTCCAAGTAACAGTTCTTTGCAATACAGAAAACATCTCTACATAGGTCTTTTCAAAGTCTTAAAATCAAAGACAATATGGACTTTACAATAAAGGATATCAAAGAAAAGTATCCTGAGAGCAACTAAGATATAATACAGAAGAAAAAAAATGAAAAGGAATAATACAATTAATAAAAACATTACACGGTACAAACCGTAACAGAGCAGTAAGAAGTAAAATCAATATTGGTGAAAACAGAGTCGGAGCTAGAGAGGACTGGGCGAGGGAGAACACAGAATGCAAAGGAAAAGACAAATGTACAAAGATGATTAGAGATAAAAAACGATAGTCTGAAACTGCTGGGGGACAGACACGTGGGGATGGTGGGAACATGAGGTTCAGACAATAATTCTATCAAATGGGCCCACTGTGCTGACCCCCACACGCTTTGTTCTCCAAGAAGCAATTTACCTGAACCTCTGCCTGGTCTTAGTGGACAGGCTATGTCACATTCCTCAGCAAACTATCTGTTTCCTGCAGGGGAAATGTAGTCCCAAAATAATATTGATAAAGGGAATCCAAGTTACCCTGAAGTAGAAAACTTTTATGACCAGATCCTGAAACTCTGGGAGATAAGGGTAGTTCCTCCTAACCATAAAATCTGTAAGAATGTATAGTTAAGAATCCAGTTAGAACCAGTCAGTATGAGCTAAGGCAACCTAAAGTTGCCATGACAGTGGGAACTTGAAAGTCTGATGATACTCTGCTGTCATTCAAAAGTCAAGAGGTGGACTTGGGTGAGACTCTCTGGAAACTTCTCTGGGATTCCCAATAAAACTGGAGTGCAGGAGAGGCACATTGTCCCTCTTCCCTCTGACAGGATCCACTCTCTCCCTTGAGATTATCATCTTCCCCTTTTCATATCCCTTCAATAAACTCATTTCTGTTACTCTGAACAACATATCTAAAATATTTCTAACTTGATCATAGAACCAGGGTTTGGGGGGGGAGGGGATCTTTGTATTGCCTCAGTTTTACAGAAGGCCCCAGCTTCATAACAAAACAGATAATGGAGATCTAACATCTGAATTATAGGCCTGAAGAAAAAAATCAGTGTAAGTGGAGCCGAAAAATAAATAAAAGAAGATAGGAATGCACAAATGGAAAGGACTAAGTCTACACGAGTAAAAATTATTACCAAACCATTGAAACAAAAGCATAGTGAAGCTATGGCACTTCAAAGAAAAAAGTCTATAAATAATTATGCAGAAGAAACAGTCTACAATCCTGTAATCAGTTTCTGTAAATTTCATGAGTTCCTTAAAAAAAAATAAGTACTTTCTAAAGGTACCCATGACACATTCTTTAATTACTGTAAAGTACATAGAAAAGGAAATCTCAATTTTCTCTTTAATGGAAATAGCACAAATTTTCTGATCACAATGCAACAAAATTAAGAATCCATAAGAGAAGTAGAAATTTTAAAATTTAGGTACTTGAATTTTTTTGTTTGTTTGTGGCTCTGGGGATGAAACCTCTGACCTTGTGTGTGTTAGGCATGTGTTCCACAACTGAGCTACTTCCTCAGCCCTAATACTTAACAATTCTTAAGATAAATTTTCTGTTCAATTCTTGGGTCCAAGAGGAAACCAAAAGACATCAGCAGAGAATTAGAAACAACGAACATGAATGTAACACTTACCAAAACCTAAGGGAGCAACTGACACTGTGCCACAGAAAAATCTGTGACCTGATGACCTGAAACACACATCACCAGACAGAAATAAATAGGCAGCCATTGCATTTGAATTGGGAAAATAACAAAATACACCTAAAGACAAATAAATTAAACATGGATAGATGCAGGCAATAATGTGAATGAATTTCAGCTAAAGAAACTAGATCTCCCACACACAAAAGTGTAATATCCACTTAGTACAAGTTCATGAAGAGTCCATTCCACCTTAATGGCAGTAGAAATCAGCAGGGTGATTACCTCTTGGGGTGTAGCAGTGTGGATTCATGGGAAGGAAGCAGGAGGCAACTTTCGGGGTAATGAACAGTTCTATGACCTAATCCAGGTGGTGTTATGTGGTGTACACAAAAGTTAAAATCCACTAGGTTGTGCACCGAATAAAAGTGAACCTTTAATTGGTAATACTACAACTTTAGAAAATTTTAATTTAAAAAATAATAATTAGTGAATTAGGGAAAAAAGGTAGAATCTATTGATAAATATAATAACTAGTTCTATGCTGAGAGGGTAAATAAATAAACTAGGTAAACGACTATACTATCAAAGACTTGAAAAGGGAGAAAAACACAAATATAAAAATTTAAGAATAATAAAAGTAATAGTTTATATTTTAAAAAGCAAAATAATGTTAATACTATGAACATTTTATTGCTAAAAATGTTGAAACCTTCAATCAATAGAAAACCTAGGCAAAGCAAAAGAAATCACAACATTTTCCATTTTTTTAATTTAATTTATTTGTTTATTCTGTTTAGGTATACATGATAGCAGAATGTATTTTGATTCATCGTACACAGATGGAGCACAAATTTTCATTTATCTGGTTGTATGTGATGTAGAATCACAACATACATGCAGTCATACATAAAGCTAGGGCTGTGATGTCCATCTCATTCCACCATCTTTACTGTCCCCATGCCCCCTCCCTCACCCTGCCCCTGTGACCAAAGTTCCTCCATTCTTCCCCTGTCCTCCCCCACATTATGGATCAGCATCCACTTATCAGAGAGAACATTCAGCATTTGGTTTTTTGGGATTGGCTTACTTCACTTAGCATGATATTCTCCAACTCCATCCATTTACCTGCAAATGCCATAATTTTATTCTCTTTTATTGCTGAGTAATATTCCATTGTGTTTATATACCACAGTTTCTTTATACATTCATCTATTGAAGGGCATCTAGGTTGGTTCCACAGTTTAACTATTGTGAATTGAGCTGCTATAAACATTGAAGTGGCTGCAGCACTGTAGTACGCTGTTTTTAAGTCTTCTGGGTATAGACCCAGGAGTGGGATAGCTGGGTCAAATGGTGTTTCCATTCCAAGTTTTCTAAGGAATCTCCATACTGCTTTCCAGATTGGTTGTACCAATTTGCAGTCCCACCGGCAATGTATGAGCGGGCCTTTTCCCCCACATCCTCGCCAATACTTATTGTTGTCTGTATTCTTGATAATTGCCATTTTGACTGGTATGAGATAAAATCAGAGTAGTTTTGATTAAGAAATTACAATATTTTCGAAGAGCCAATCTTCACAAAAATCACAGACATGTGACAATTTCATGAATGAAATATTTCAAACTTTCAGGCTAATATGAAGGGTACCTAAGTTTTTCAGATTTAGCAAATAAAATTATAGTATGCCCTTGGGCTGGGGTTGTGGCTCAGTGGCAGAGTGCTTGCCTCGCACATGTGAGGCACTGGGTTGGATTCTCAGCACCCCATAAAAATAAATAAAATAAAGATGTGTCCATCTATAACTAAAAAAAAAACTAAAAGAAAACCATTACAATTGCTTTTCAGAGAAAATGCAATTGAAAATTGTAGTATGCCCAATTGTATTTGAACACACTTATATTAAAAAAAATTGTTTATCTGAAGCCATATATTTTATGTCTACCCAGATGCAGAAAAATGGCCTTATTACTTCTCTTTTGTGACCAGAGAGAATGAGATCAGCTTTGGGAAAAGATGGATGAATGAAAATGAAGTGAATAGAGGGACCCCTCCTGTTTTAGTCAGCTATTTCACCACTGTGACTAAAATATCTGACCAGAACAATTTTAGGGGAGGAAAGGTTTAATTTAGGGATCACTGTTTCAGAGGTATCAGTCCACGGACATCCATTTCCATTCCTCGGGGCTCAGGATGAGGCAGAACATCATGGTGGAAGAGTGAAGCATAGGAGGTGAGTGAAGCAGCTCACATGATTATCAGAAAGCAGAGAGAGACTCCACTCTCCAGATACAAAATATACACTCCCATAGCCATGGATCCAATGAAATTCTTCCTCCAGCTATTCCCCATTTGCCTCCAGTTACCACTCAGTTAATTCCATCAGGGATTAACTCACTGATTATGTTAGGGCTATGATCTGACCATTTCTCCTCCAAACCTCCTTGCAGTATCTCACACGTGTGCTTTTGGGGGACACCATATTTAAACCATAACACCTCCTTTATCAGAGAAACTCCAGTACCATTAGAAAAATAATAATGAAATGAAAAGAAATTTTAAAACAGTCTGGCCTTAGACTTCTCCACAGAAATATCCACTGCCAGAAGATGACATTAACAAGGTAGGCAAAGTTCTGAGGGAATGTATAAACCAAGAACCTACTCAGGAAAGAGTTGGCTCCTATTAAAATATTCTCAGCATGAACAAACTCAAGGAGTGCAGTAATGTGCCCCCAAGACTTTCTTGCAAATTCCACTGAACATTGGAAGGAAGGCAATTGAGATGAATAATGAAGGTTCCTTAAAATAATCACTGGTAAGTACTGAAAACATTAAATTATGTTAATACACTAGAACAAACTGTAAATTACAGAAAGTAAGCAAATAAATATGACAATTTAAAATCAGAAAGAACTAATAAAACTGAGATGAAGAGAGAAATTACTAAAACTTTATTAATAAATTCTAGATAAAATGTAAGTAAGAATAAATAAAAGCAAATATAATAAATCAAACTATTCTTTTTTCATGGCATTATTTTTCTTAAATTATAGAAGTATCTTTTAGAAATGAATACATTATCATAAAAGTCTTTCTAAATTTCTGAGATGCCTCCAGTTTCAGTTACTTCAATTATTTGTTTCCATTCTGGTAAAATTTAATAAATAAAAAACTAAAACTATTTATTTATGATCCCATGTTTCCAAAATTACTTTCGACTGAGTTTTATTTGTTCATTCAATAAATATCATCAGTTGAACACCTCCTATGTTTCAGTCATCCTGATTTTTGCACACACACACACACACACACACACACACACACACCAAGAGATATATGGTGTACGTCCATCTAATGTTAATAATGCTTATTTTATAATGATAGAATTTGTAATGAGTCTCCACTTTATCCTTCCTTTTAAACTTGAATTACTTACAAGAAATAGATATTGTCTTACAAAATAATAAGTTATCAAAGAACATGAAAAAGGCGAGAAATTTAATTTTTAAGGGACGGCATATCATGTATAAAAACCTGTCAAAGAGTGCACCAAAAAGAATGAATACGCAAATTTCATTTGTGAATAGTAGACAAATCCTCAGTGAAAATAAAAATTAATAGAGTTACATAGTACAGTGACAGATTAAACTACAAAAAAGCAGGTTTATTCCAAGAATGACAAGAGTCACTACATATTAATAGGCTCATTATTGTAAGTTTAAATGAGATAAATCATACAATCTTCATGTTAGATACTAAAAGAATATTATTATAAAATACATCATTCATCCTAAATATTAATGACTAGTAGGCCAGTAACTTTTCCAAACTAATAAAGCCAAAGGAAAATTAAGTAAGATGCTCCAGAATCCAAGTAAAGAAATTAAAGGAGGGGACATGGGGACAGTAAAGGTGGTGGAATATGATGATCATCATAGCCCTAACTTTATGTATGTCTGCATATACGTTGTGATTCTATACAACTTACAACTAGAGAATTGATGTTATCCTCTACTTATGTACAATGAATCAAATTGCACTCTGTCATCATGTAAGCCTAAATAGAACAAATAAATAAATTAAATATGAAAAAAATTCTTAAAAAAAAAGGTAGAAATTAAAGGAGAAAATGGTCCACAGTATATTCTAATATGCTCGAATGTTCCATGGAGGAGAAAAAACTACTATCACCAGAGAGAGGGAGAAAAATCCCAGCAGCCATGGCCTTGGGGAATAAGAGGGCAGATTGTCTTATGAAGAGAAGGGACAACTCATCTTTGTAAAAGGAACAAGGAAACAACACAAAAGCACAGATGCAAAGGGGTTGAAAGATTTGATGCTGCAGGTATGATGGAGTTCTGTGTTCTTTTATCTTTTCAATGAAGTCATTGAAAGTAACTCAATAAAGTCATTGAAAGTAACAAACAGGAAGAATAAAAGAGGTATAAAACCATTGTGTTAGTCAGCTTTCTGTTGCTGTGACAAAATACCTGAGAAAATCAACATAGAAGTAGAAAAAATTATTATGGTTCACAGTTGCAGAGGTTTCTGTTTAGTTGGCTGATTCCATTGTTTGGGGCCTGATGTAAGGTGAATATCATGGTGGAAGAATGTGATGAAGGAAAGTTGTCACCTCATGGCAGCCAGGAAGAGAAAGAGAAAAAAAGAAAGGGGCTGGATACAAAATACACCCTTCAAGGTCAAGTCCTGTGACTACTTCCTCCAACTAGGCCCCATCTCCTAAAAGTTGCACCACCTCCTAATAGCACCACAGGTGGCAACCAAGATGTTGGCACATGGCCTTTGGAGAACATTTCACATCCAAACCATAACATCCATCTTTTAGGATCATGGAAGAGTGATCAGGAAAGAGGGAAATAAGTAGTATTGCTGGGCTTTGTTGAGTGCCCACTTGGAAGCCACTATGGTGAAGAGATTCACCACAAGTACATTCAGCCCAGGGGCAGAGGCAGAACGGCTGATTCTAGCAGGACTGGACCACTTCTAGATGAGTACAACAAAGGAAGAAAGAAGTAGAAATGTACTGCTACACTCTCACAAGTTCTAGGGTCTACATGGGGTAAGAGGCGAGAGGAAACAGGTGAAGGTAAAAGATGGTGAAAATTTCTGCAATGAATGGATGAAAGGTCTGAATATGGTTCCAAGTGGTTGCAACTGGAATATTAGAAAAGAAAGGAGGTGGATGGTCAGAGACTGGGACATTTATAGTGAAAGTTCTGAAGATAATAATAATAAAGGAATGGAGATAAAAGATCATGAGAAATAAGGAAGGTAAGTTAATAAGAAGCCAGGATGATAATCTTCTATTTCACTCAAAATGCAAAGTTTTTACTGATTGACAGAGTGCTACATGTTCTGCGCAGTCCCCACCCCTGTTAACCCTCTGATCTTTTCTCCTACTATGCTTCCTCCTGTCATACTCTCTGAGCCAGGCTCACCTCCCTAACTCTTCCTTAAGCTCACCAGTGACATTCACAGCTCACATTCCTTTGCATCTGCTACCTTGGCCCAGAATGTTTTTCCCAAGTTACCATCTCATTGCGAATGTCACCATCTCATCTAAAATCTCCCTACCTACCACATCCTAAAACTTCCTATCCCCCTTCCCCGCTGTCCTTTACTACAATCTAACATGCACACTGCTTGATCCACTATCTCTCCAACTATCCCATAAGCTCCATGTGAGCAATGCTGTTTATCCCTTTCCTTGACTGCTACATTCCCAGAAATGATGACAGTATTTAGCACATAGTAGGTGATCAATAAATATTTGATGGGTAACTGAGGGAAAGAGAGATCAGTAAGTGAAAGAGTGAAGGAAGAAATTCATGAAGGCATCAGGGCTTTGCTGAAACTGGGGAAGGCCTAGTTTAATTTGAGAGTAATACTACATCTTTTCAATGAAAGATTTATTTTTATTTAAAAATTTAACATCTATCAAAATATCCTGTTTTTGAGAGAGAAAAAATGTGTACATTAAAAGTAAAATAACTTGAAGGTAACATACAAAACCTCCCCAAGAATGTTTAATTTTAGCTTTTCCACTCTCAGTTCTCATTCAACTCTCTGAGCAGCTCCTTAAAAATAGTTCTCCCAAGAGTCTTGTGTAGTTTTAAATGAAGTACACAAGCTCCAATGAGAATCAGGACTGCAAGCAAAATCTACACTTAGAAGTTTTTGTTTTAGTTGCTAAAACATACATACAAAATCATTTTTAAAAATTCAAGGTTTTATCCAAGTCATTCAGTCTAGTTAGAAGATACACCAGGAACACTCAAATATAGATTTATGAGATTAACTAAAATGGATTTTTTTCTAAAACCTAATGCCCATTCAAGCAATACAAAAAAAAAAAAAAAGGTGGTAGTAGACTCACATGGAAATTACGTCAAAGAGATCATGGGTTCCAAAATAAGTATAATGCCATTTGTTTTCTGGTATTCTCATAACTGCATGTACACTAAAGGTGATCTAGACACTTCAGAACTTCAGCTAGGTTGTTTCTTCAGCACAATGTGCTGTGGGCTTTTCAGACAAGGGAGTAATACACAACTGCTAAAAATGAAATAACTAAAAAGCTCACACACAATATTCCTCTTCTCAATCTCTTCCCCTTCCCCTCTCCTCATCTCCCCTTCTCATTTGTCTCCCCTTCTCATTTGTCCTCCTCGGCCTGGTCCCCTCTGTGCAGGGCAGCCTCAGCAGTAGGTTGCGGGTTAGAGAGAAACGATAGCTCTTTTTTTTTTTTTGGTACAGGGGATTTAACTCAGGGGTACTCGAACACTGAGCCACATCCCCAGTCCTATTTTGTGTTTTATGTAGAGACAGGGTCTCACTGAGTTGCTCAGCGCCTCGCCATTGCTGAGGCTGGCTTTGAACTCACAATTCTCCTGTCTCGGACTCCCAAAGTACTGAGATTACAGGTGTGCACCACCGCGCCCAGCTAGAAAGAAACAGTAGTTCTGAATAGCACACAGACATAACCAAGCCCTGAGCCCACTCACCTGCAAAATCAGCAGATCCTCCAGGAAGACAGAAGTTCTAGTTATAACCAACACAGGCATAAAATGAAATCTTCTAACTCACGGGCCATGTAACCTGCTGAAACTAACCCTAAGTAATCAAAGAGAAAGCTATTACCCTTCACTTATTTGTAATAGTTCATTGATTTTAAGCAACTGAAACTGAGTCTTAGCCAAAGAAGAAAAGCTACTCTATGTGAACTCAGGAAGGATAGAAAGTATAGTAGGCCCAGGTACTGCTATTAAAATCTCAAATAGTCTCTATAAGGCTACTGGAATAACAACCTCCTTCTAATGGTGTGTCCCTCCATTCAAAGCACAAACTTACTAGAGATGGAATCAGCTTCTTTTAGCTTGAATCATGGAGGAACCTGCAGGTCACATATGTGCAAGTCACTGTGACTAACAATTCCACTGAAATACCTGGAAGAAAGAAACATAGCTCCCCAGAGAAAAAAATGAGAAACTGAATAAGAAAAAACACAACTCCTCTAAGCAGACTACCCAAAGGTTGCAGAATATGTGGACCAAGAGATTTTGTGGCTAGACCCTTGAAGAAAATACATATTAGGGGAAGTAATTACCAAGCACAGTGGCCCAGGAGCCCATTAGAACAAAACAGTGCCATCTTGTATTACAGGCATCTCATCAGACACAGCATGACATGAACTAGGTGGTGGCAGAGAGAGCAAAAAAGCTAAATTGTGAGAACACAGAAGACCTGATCAGAGAAATCCAAAAATACTTAAAATGTGGAAAGCCTAAAAAATGGGCTGAGGTCCACCTGTCAGGGTAGAGCGACATGTTCAAAAAATTCAGGAAATAATGTTGAAGCACTAAGAGAAGAAAAAATAAGCCCAAATCTTCACCATGTCAGCTTAGAAACCAACTTCCTTAACAAGACGCCTAAGGTGCAAGAAGTAAGATCAAGCATCAACAAATGGGATGAAATCAAACTAAAAAGCTTCTTCACAGCAAAGGAAACAATCAACAATGTGAAGAAAGAGCCTACTATACTTTCTATCTCTTTGCCACCTGTACCTCATACAGAGCATTAATCTCCATAAGAACTCAAAAAACTTAACACCAAAAAAAAATAATAACCCAATTATAAATGGGCAAAGGAATTGAAAAGGAACTTCACAAAAGAAGAAATACGATCAGTCAACAAATATATGAAAAAATGTTCAACATCTCTAGCAGTTAGAGAAATGCGAATTAAAACTACATTGAATTTCGGGCTGGGGCTGTAGAGCAGTGGTAGAGCGCTTGCCTAGCATGCATGAAGCACTGGGTTCGATCCTCAGCACCACGTATAAATAATAAATGAATGAAATAAAGATCATCAATATCTAAAAAATAAAATTTAAAAAAAACTACACTGAATTTCATCTCTCTCCAATTAGAGTGGCAATCATCAAGAATACAAATAATAATAAATGTTGGTGAGGATGTAGGGGAAAATGTACACTCATACATTGCTAGTGGGACTGCAAATTGGTGCAAGCACTCTGGAAAGCAGTATGGAGATTCCTCACGAAACTTGGAATGGAACTACCATTGACCCAGTTACCCACTCCGTAGTTCATAGCCAAAGGACTTAAAATCAGCATACTACAGTGACACAGCCAATGTTTATAGCAGTTCAATTCACAATAGCTAAATTATGGAACCAGCCTAGGTGCCCTTCAATAGATAAATGGTTAAAGAAATTGTGGTATATATACACAATGGAATATTTCTCAGCCATAAAGAAAAATGAAATTACGGCATTTGCTGGTATATGGATGGAACTGGAGAATATCATGCTAAGTGAAATAAGCCAATCCTAAAGAATCAAAGACCTAATGCTTTCTCTGATATGCAATGCTAATTCACAATAAGGGAGGGGGACATTAGGGGTATTTTGGACTAGACAGAGGAGAATGAAGGGAGGGGAGGGGCAGGAGATAAGAATGATAGCATGTACAACCAGATGAATGATAAATTATATTCCATTTATGTATGATGTGTCAAAATGCATTCTGCTGTCATGTGTAACTTATTAGAACAAATAAAAAATATATTTAAAAAATAACAATAGGAGCCGGGCGTGGTGGCGCACGTCTGTAATCCCTGTACTTTGGGAGGCTGAGACAGGAGAATCGCGAGTTCAAAGCCAGCCTCAGCAACGGTGAGGCACTAAGCAACTCAGTGAGACCCTGTCTCTACATAAAACACAAAATAGGGCTGGGGATGTGGCTCAGTGGTCCAGTGCCCCTGAGTTCAATCCCTGGTACCAA
>PVHX01010697.1:0-47290 GCA_004024805.1 Geosciurus inauris | reverse complement strand
TAATAACAATAGGTAGCAATTCTTCCTCCCTAATTGACCCATTTGTTGAAGCCCAATGAAATCATGAAAATTCAAAAAACTTGAATTTTTGGAGCTGCCATATAGCGCATCTCCCCTTTAAAATGTGAAAAAAGAAAAATTAGGTTACTGTCAAATTCAAAATCCTCCTATGTATATGCTCTTCAAAGTCATGCTAAATCCATAAGTTGACTAAAAAAGATGAAGGACAGACCCTACTATGAATCACGTAGTAACCTCACATCCTGTCTCCTTCCAACCATGACCCTATACACAGGCACATTTTTATACCTGTAAAATGTAGTCAAAATTAATATCTAGAGCAGGATTAAAGGAGAAAAAACGTTTTAAAACTATAGAACTTATAAACAGGGAATAAAAGAAGAGCAGCAAGTCACACACACGCAGGTACTCAGTTTGCCTAGGTCACAGGTGTGTTGCCACTAGGTTAAGAGACGATGGAAAAACCATCAGCCTCAAGTCTTTTCTAAACATCAGTTAATTCAGCCTCCTCATTCTTGACCCTGGGGCCTTCTTGCCTTTGTGCTGTATCTAATCCCTGCACTCTCTGGGGAAGGAAGACTTCCTCCTACAGCTTTATGCAGGTCCTGTCTTATTTTTAGAACATATATATTGTAAATAAAAGTATCACATTGCAAATGAGAGGAGGTTCCAAAGGAGTCACTGGCAAATGAAAGACCATTCTTGCCTCCCCTGCAGAATCTTTGGGTAGACAATTCAGAGAACACACTTAACATGGCTATTTATATAACCAATTGTATACCAAACATTTGTCAGAGGTAAAAGCATTTGAAAGCTTCTGAGCCTCGTTTAGTTTCATGATACTAAGAAGATTGCATTAACTTCTAAAAATATTCTTCTGTTTCATCCCAATTTCACTTAACTAGGAATCTTTTGCTCGGGTGAAGACCTTAGACTCTACTTCAACTCTGTATTTGAGTTTCACTGTTTACACAAATTTAGCTTCTATGTTTGGGGCAGCTAAATATTTGCCATAAGATTATCTCTTGCACATCAGAATCTAATTTCTCCAGACTTTAAAAAGATCTAGCTTCCAATATGAATACTTAGGGAGGTTCAGTTCTCAAGCCTTCTAGGCATCACCCTGCAGAATCCTTAAGAGACCAAGGAAAGCCAAGTTCAAAGATGAAAATTAGAATGTAAATCACATAAAAGCCTAAGGGTTTTCTCATTCAGAGTTTAAAAAAAAAAAAAACCGGCAAATCATCATGTTCATAATTTCTGGGAGAAAATAATGAAAGACATTCTACATATGTTTTATATTGTTTTGTATCTTATTGCTGTAGTTTTGAGAACTAAGCAACACTGGATAATATCCTTAATAAAAAGTACATTTAGCCCATGAGAGCACTAATAACATGTGTATTAAAAAAGCAACATTTCATAAAAAACATGCAGTTCCATTAGACATAGCACCTTCTTTGAGTCCATTATGCTTTCCAACAGGATTTTGAAATGGCTTTATGATTGTGGGGTCATTATTGCTTGTTGTGTCACCAAATAAGGCTTTGCTATCTCTTAATTATTACTCAGAGGTTTGATGGACTCACAAGGAATTCGTTGTATTCTAGCGCACACATAAGAATCTCATTTTAAATCATCAATAAACATAAATATAAAATCTTGCATTGTACAATACAAAAATACCTTCTTACAAAAGAATACAAAAGAGACAAGGGTTGCTAGGCAACCACCTAGCACAGGCCTCAGCATTCCAGGTAACAAAGAGACTGCAATGCTGCCACCACCTGAAGGCTTGTGCTTAAAGCAACAAAAGAACAGGGTGGAGTTGAAAGGCAGCTCAGAACCAACACCATCCTTCCAGAATTGTACTTGAGCAGGTTTTATCAAATTCAATATGTTGAATTAAAAACTAAGTAAAATGAACATTATTTAGAAGTGCATCCAGCATTCAAAATTCACCTGGCATTTAGGGCACAACTCTGTAGTGTGGTCTGAAGGGAACACTGCATACAAGCTCTTCTACGGTGCCAATGGGAGGGGCAATGTCTCTACTGTGTGTTTGCCTTTGGTGACCTTCAAATTTGCCTCTTTTCTTCAGTATGCCCAAGACTCCCAGATATCCAATATCTGATGTTGGTTTTATGGAGTTAGATGTAATGATACACCCTGGTGACAATTAATTAGTTCAAGTGTCTGGTGTCCTATAATATTTCTGCTCCTTCAAAGGGGACAGCTGAGAGAGAAGCCTGAAGAAGGAAATTTCAAAATGTTGAATAGTGTAACCCCTGGACAAGAAGAGAGCTCACCAAGGACCACCACCCAGGACTCCAAAGCCCAGCACTGCTGTGTAAGGATTATAACACTCCTTCTACTGAACAGAATGGCATATGTTAAGTTCACAGTTGAGAGTCAAGCTACCTGGTTTAAGTGCCAGTTCTACCACCTACCAGCACTGGGAACTTTGGCAAGATGCTTAAATCTCCTGTCAGTTTCTTCATCTATAAAAAAGGGATTTAAACAAAAAAATAAAAACTTGCCTACCACATGTCATTCATATATTAATTGAAATAATGGGTATAAAACCCTTTGCTTAGTCTTTGACATGTAATATATAGATAATAAATATTTATAGTATTAATACTATTGTAAAGGTCAATAATAAATAATGTTCTATCTCATTTACTTACCTAAATACTCTCAGGATTTTTATTAGCTAAATATGCAGTATAGGAATATTCTGTTCCAGTGTTCAATGTAAACACATGCACTATTTAGGAATGCATGATGTCAAGCAAGAACATGAAAGAGCTGATTTAGTGTGACTGAAGGCCCTTGAATGTAGACATATACTCTTTATCATCCTGCATTACCTAGGGCCATATTATTACAGCAATGGACTTTGCCCCCTCCCCTCAAAAAAACAGAATGATATGTGTATCTTGGTCCTATCTGAATTCCTTACATTTATATACATGGAGCAACACAGAATTATATACACTTAGGTCACCATAGAATATGAGATTTTGGGAGCTACTATCTAAAGAAAGAATATATGTGCATTTATAAAGAAAATTACGTATGTAGAAAATCAGGAACAACACAGGAGTCTGAAACATCTGTATGGGCTAAGCCACAGGTTATACAACTCAAATCAACCTACTGCCATTAGGGTGCCTGGTGACGCTATCTTCTCTATTGTGCTTCAAGTTGCTTCCTTGCATACTCATAGCTTCTGTTTCATGACATTAACTTCCATGTGATTTATGGTGGCCCATACAACCCTTCTTCACAATGACTTTCATTTTTCCATGGACATATTATGCTACTTGCTTTAAATCTGCAGGTGAAGAGGGCTACCGTGGGCACTGTGTTGGGCTGCCAGACTCCTCTCAGAAATGAAAGGACTTCTCCCCTAGCCACCAGGAGTGCTGCAGGCCAACAGCCCAGCTGTCAGCAGTCTACAGAGGTTGCCTCAACTGAAAAGAGCTGCTTCTCCCAAGGTCATGTTCTCTTCCTGGGTGCTGGAATTGATGACGGACTTGATGTCTCAACTTGAAACATCTCTGAAGGGTCATCCAAGCTCCAGAACTCCTTGTGGTGTCTGCCGAGCCCTGGCTTTGAGACAGTATGGCCATTCAGCTTCTGCCTCTGCCCCCTCCCATCCCCTCTCCTCCTCCTTACTCTCCTCCCTTCCCCAGATGTTGATCTCAGCAGTATTCCAGATAAACTCCCCAATGCTGATCTCTATCTCTGAGTCCGCTTCTTGAAAACCCAATCAGGAAGAGGAGATGACTCAGAGGGTGGTACACATCATAGCCATACAGGTTGTCAAAAATCGGTCAAGATACTGGCCTCAGTCAAGTGCCCACTCCTGGTCCATTAAGCTGTGGCCAGGCCAATAAGGATGTGTGGTAGAGAACACCACCATGGGGCCACTGGCAGTGCTAAATGTGTTTCCTAGGGGTTGGCACATTTGACATGTCTGATATATTCTATTATGGATCCCAGGTGGGTTCCACAGGTTTGTCTCTTTCTTTCTGCAATGCATAGCATTTGGTTTACATCCTTTTTATCTTCAAAGCTATCACCACCTCCTCAGCTTCATAGAGATCCTTGCCTACGCTAGAACTTAAAGTGAAAACATCTCCTCAATTTGACTACAATCTAAAAATATTCACTTTTGAGTTTGAGAAGTTTACTGCTAATCATGACAGGGAAATTGAAAGGAAATATGTAAAATAGCAAACATAATTAATACATTAAGAAGCGTTGTTAAAGAGATTTTTAGAAATTCAAGCTTATGGTATTGCATTAATTAAAGATCCTCAATCCATAATACTGCTTACAAAAATGTTTTTTAAATCCTTTCCTTCTCACATTAGCAATGATTGTATCTTTGTTCAGAACAAAGACTCCATGTGCTCATTATAAAACTTAAAGTGATATTGAAAAGTCTAAAAAAGAAAAACATTGCCTAAAATCCCACTGTCCAAAAATAGCCATAGTCAACAATATATGGGTATATTTATAGTTGTCTGTCTATTGACATAGCCAGAAAAATAGAATGACTTTCAATCAAATGAAATCATTATATACATGCTATTTTAACTCTTAAAAATTATTTTAGTTTCATTAAGAAAAAAAATTAAACAGAAGTAAAATTAAAATAATTTCTGAATATTAAGTGAATATTTCTCCATCATATGAAGTGTTTCCTAAGATCACCATTAGGTAAGAAGGTAATTATGGGGTAGGGATGTAGCTCAATACAAAGTATTAGCATTTTGGGTCCCCAATATCCTCCTCCACCACCAAACCAGCCCTAGTGTGACCACCCAGACTTTCATATGGGAATGAAACTTAGTTCTATTTTATTTATGTCAATTTGTCTTTAGGTTTCTTTGTATATCATCCTAACTGCATCTTTGATAATATCTCATCTAATATGATTGTTGTCTACTCTGAAACCATAATTCCTGGAGTTATTTTGTCTTAATTCAACATCATTAGGTACAGTGCTCACTGCCAATGTCTTTTTCCAGGGTCTCCATTCCTAAATTCTTGGTGACTTATTTAATCGTGTTTGGTTAGTTAGCTTGACTTATTACTACCGTAAGAGAATGCCACAAATTCAATGCTTAAAACGACACAAATTAATTAACTTACTATTCTGTGTGTCATATTGCAAAATGAATGTCACTGGGCTAAAGTCAAGATATTGCAGAATTGTATTCCTTCTCAAGGCTCTGGGAGATACTCCATTTTCTTGTCTTTTCCAACGTTTAGAGGCTGCCTGCATTCCTTTGCTCAAGGTCCTTTCCTCTTTCCTCAAAGCCAGCAGCACAGTATCTTCAAGTCTGATTGTGACACTCCTGCCTTCCTCTTTAGTTTATAAGACCCTTGTGACTACCTCTAGATCACCAAGATAATCCAGGGTGGTCTCCCCATTTCAGGATCTTTAATTTAATTGCACCTGTAGAGTTCCTTAGTCATATGAAGGAACACATTCACAGGTTCCAGGGGATTAAGACATGCACATTTGCAGGGTGGGGAGTCATTATTCCATCCACCAAAGGTGGTTTGGTTTGGATTTTGTTGCATTTATTTTATTTCCTCAAGTTTGGGGTTGTTCTCACTGGAAAGGACTCATGACCACTTCATTGCCTGAGCTATTTGTACAGTATTAAGAGTGTATATTTCCTTTACACTTGAAAAACAACTTGTCTGAATATTATAATATAGAATCACCTTTTTTTATTCCCAATTTGGTATATAGTGCTATACTAAAAATACTTTAAAGCAGCATGTTGTTTTTCTTTATATGTGAGGCTCTTATTTCACCCATATTATACCTTAAAAATTCTTTCAAGTTTAACCTAACCAGGCTACGTCTTGAGTCAGTTGCTTCTTATTATTTTTTCTAAGGTGAGGTAGCCTTTTTCAATACACTTACTCAGTTCCTTCTTTATTTCATGGAATTTTTCTTCTATTATATCAGTTTCTGAAAATTTTTAATGTCCATCTATTGAATGATGCATTTGAGGATCATCACTTATCTTTACCTTGGATTATTTTTTCCTCTGTTTTCTATTACCTCATGTTTAATTACATAAATATCTTATTCTTGCTTATCTGCATTCATTATGCTTATCTCAAGTTGTTTCTCCAATTTAGCACCTCTATTTTCATCCGTGCCCTTGGGCTCCTAAGGCTTCTAATCATTCTGTTCCCTCTGTAGTGTGTTGGCTTGGTGCTAGATTTATTTCCTCAGCTTCGCCTTCATTTTGTTATCTATCATCTCTTCCCTGAGAATCACCTTTACGAAGGTGACATGATTGTTACCTTTACAAAGTTACTAAACAGCTCAGAGCTCTTATGAGGAATTTTCTTTTGTTCCAGGTCACAGTGTCTCTTAGACGGTATTCAATGTTTCTCCTATTTATTTTTGTTCATGCTCAATTTTTATCATTGCTGGGGTATGATTTTATCATGCCATTGCTATTTCTTCTCATGTTCAATATGAGCTGCTTTTTCCCAATAGTTTTCTCTGATATAGATTGCGGATTACTTCCCCTTTACCATTGTGCCTAATACCTGTTTGTGTTTTCTTCCAATCTCACTGTATCCCCAGTTCAGCTTTCCTTAGTTCATTCCCCAAAACTGTTATTGGTTCCTCCATTGTCACTCAACACAAAGGAAAGATAGAGTAGGAAAAGCAGCTCCCTGGAACAATTGAAGTTAAAATAATACCTTTGGCAATTTTATAGAAACACACGACAATGTGAAGATGTTGTGCTAGGTCCTCTCCATAAGGCGCTATACAAGGGAGGGTCTCTGAGCTCCACATTGTTACCTTCCCTGTAAATCTGCCTCTGCAGGCAGGAATGGGACCCCTCAGGCCTTGGAGTGTCTCTCCAATTCACAGGAAACCTCCGAGACTTTCCTGCCTTGCACTTTGTCCTTATTCCAATACCTGCTGTCAAAAGAGGGGAAAGTCATATCCACTCATTTAGGTTCTCTTCAGATTTGGAGGCAATAGACATTGCTGCTATAATGTGATTATGTGTTCCTAATAAACTCTATTTTCTGCAGAAGTACACACTAAAAATTAGAGTTTATGGGGAAAAATACATTTGGAACAGTGCACTCAAAACCTGCACCAATTTGTAACCAGATTACCCCAAACAACGCCAATCCAAATAGAAATACAAGCACAGTTAAACATCCACTTACATGTGTTGGGAGACATTCTCCCCAGAATCCTTGCTTTCTACATGATCCAGACTTTCTGAGTAGAGGGCCCTAAAGGTCTTTGCTCTGTGTTCTAGTCAACTTATTCACTGCTGTGATTAAAGGACCCAGCCAGCACAACTGTAGAAGAGGAAGTTCATTTGAAGGCTCGTGGTTTCAGAGGTCTTAGTCCATGCAAGGCCAGTTCCATTCCTTGGGGCTGGAGGTGAGACTGAACATCATGGTGGAGGAAAGTGGCTCACATCGTGGTCAGGAAGCAGAGAGGGAGTCCACTCGCCACATACAAATATATATCCCAAAGCCACGCCCCAGTCACACTCTACCACTTCAGTTACCGCTCAGACATCATTTCTCATGTATCATTTCTCCTCTGAACCTTCCTCCATTGTCTCACACGTGAGCTGTTGGGGTACACTTCACATCCAAACCATAATACTCAGGGATGATTGGACAGCAAACCTCAGAGAGTATCTCCCTCTCCAAAGATGTCTTTGCTCTTTCCAAAGAATATTTGCTTAGTTCCAGGTTTGCGAGCAATAGCTCTGCAGAGGAGAAAACGAGCAGTTAATCAGCAACCCTAATAAAGACTCAGAGTCTCCTGAATTCAAGGTTTGTTTCCTATAATAACTCACAGCACACACAAGCAATGTCTGGCTCATTCCCATCTCCCTGTGAGGATTTGGGTGTACAGCGCAGGTGCAAGATGTTACTCTGGTTATTATACTATGAAATACTAAACTCTATGTATCTCTAACCCAGGGGTTCTATATAAATATTTATTCCCTTATGTATGGGAAGGCTAACTCATTAAATTACAAGTAAAGTTAAAATCTCAGATCCTTAATGGTTTCTTTTTTTTTTAGAAGGTTTTAAAACTTTCTTGAACTTTATTTGAATCAGGATCAATTGCTTGATCTGTTTTACACATTTCTTTTCACTTAAGTGTTCCCACATTTCTCGAAGTACATAATGTCTACATGTCTCCTTTTTTAGATTTATCTATTCTAATTAGGTATACATGACAGCAGAATGCATTTTGATTCATTGTACACAAGTGGAGCACAACTTTTCATTTTTCTGGTTGTACACAACATAGAGTTACACCATATGTGCAGTCATACATGTACCTAGGGTAATGATGTCCATCTCATCCCACCATCTTTCCTGCCCTCATGTCCTCTCCTTTCCCTTCCCTCCCCTTTGAACCCTTCATGGTTTCTGATGTAACACTAGTTTAACATCATTTACAACCGACAGCATAGTCATTTACCCTTTTAAATCTTGGGAATTTCTCTTACTTTTGAGATTTAGTTCTATCAAATAAAAACTCTGACCCAGTGAATAGCCTTTTTCTATAACCAATTTTAACACTGAAGATAATGACTTTACAGCTTCTTCATCTCAACTTACACTCTTATCAAAAGAATCTTCACGTTTTGGAAAACAATAGTTCTTCACCCACTAAATTAGCTGCTATTTGCACTCAAAAAAAAGTCACATTTAAAGATCTGAACATTTTCTTGGGGTCCTTAGGTTTTGCCTGGATTTCCTCTTTAATTATGAGGCAGTCTGTCCATGATCACTTCAAAATATTAAAATGAAGTTGGTTAAAATGAAGTGTGGGGGGGGTTCACACATGAATTTTTTTTAAAAATCCATTGTTCTACATCAAAAGATCCACTTTGGAAAAATGTCGTATAGTAGAGAACACTGGGTTAGGACTGAGTCTCGAGATTTTTTTAAGCACACTGGTTTAACAAAAGGCCATAGAAGCCGGGCACGGTGGCGCAAGCCTGTAATCCCAGCACTTAGGGAGGCTGAGACAGGAGAATCGCGAGTTCAAAGCCAGCCTCAGCAATGGCAAGGCGCTAAGCAACTCAGTGAGACCCTGTCTCTACATAAAACACAAAATAGGGCTGGGGATGTGGCTCAGTGGTCAAGTGCCCCTGAGTTCAATCTCCAGTACCAAAAAAAAAAGAAAGAAAGAAAGAAAGAAAAAGGCCACAGAATATAGGTTATGAGCTATATAACCAGAGTACTCTAAAAATTTTTGACCACCATTTTCAATACTGATATCAACTTGTTCTCCTTTCTTTGGTTAGTTGTTACTAGAAAATCATTTTTCTGGGCTTTTTATGCTTTTGTTTTTGGTGTGTATGTATGTGTGTGTGTGTGTGTGTTGAGGGGGGCATAATTTGAATGATGTGGTTCTCTATTATGTTTCAAAACTAATTTTTAAGTAGTTATACAAGATGCACTATATAGTACAACATAAATAACCACAGGCTAAGAATTAGGATAGTCACCCATAGTCTAGTTTTCTACCAAGGACCAACTAGGTAATTTAAGAACACAGTCAATGTCTATGGGGCTCAAAAATATATCTGGAATATGTTTCAAGTTCTAATTTGGACTGAATGAATGTTTGTGTTCCTCAAAATTTGTATATTGAACCCCTAACATCTCGTGTCATGGTACTTGGAGATGGGAGATTTAAGAGGTAATTAGGGTAGGAAGAGGTCATGAGGGACGGGACCTCATGATGTAATTAGTAACCTTATAAGAATGGACATCAGAGATCTTGTTCTTACTCTCTTATCTACCATGTAAGGACACAGATAAAGGGAAGCTAGCTGAAAAGGGGCCTGAACAGAACCCACCATGCTATGACCCTGAGGTTAGACTGGTTTTGGTCTCCAAAACTATGAGAAAATAAAATTCTCTTGTTTAAACCACTTAATGTATTTTGTTACAACATCCCGAACTGATGAATACAAGTTCCTTCCACCTTAAAAAGTTTATGCTCAAGGAAAAATGGTACAGAGATACTTTTTCTTAGTCATCCAACAACTAAATTCCCTGGATATTATAAAACAAGCATGAGAAGATCCTGAGTAATGGAAAGAAACAGGCAGACCAGGTATGGATATTGTACCTGAGGAACAAGGTAAGTTCCCTGAGTTATCTTTTTGCCTCATACACCTATACTGGCCATTGAGAAGCTGATAACCCAGAAATACCAATAGGCACAGACAAAAAAATAGCCCCAGGAAGAGCCTGTTTTCTCTAGCCAAAAGACATCCTAGAAATATATAAAAGATAATTTTAGCCAATAGCCACTCTAGCCAGACACCACATACAAAAACTCAAAAGCCTGACCCCATTCCCTCTCATACCAGGAAAGGTTGAGTGGAGAGCCTAGACTTCTGTCCTTGAGAGGCTGCTAATGCCCAAGCAGCTAGTGCCCAGTACTGCCAGGGTGATGTCAAAGAGGCCAAGTGGGACTGTCATCTCCACCAGGTAGCAATGAGACCCTCACTCATGGAAATGGAGGAGCCTGTGGAGCTAGCCTTCTATGGAGCCAGCCTCTGAAACAGTAAGCCTTCAAATAAACTTTTCCTCCTCTATAATTGTTCTTGTCGGGATCTTTTAGTCACAGCAGTGAAAAAGCTGACTAAAGCACCTCCCTTCTTCCAACCCACCCTGGCTGCCACTACACCACTCTGCTGCCTCTTCTCAGCTGGGATTAGCAGGCTGGCTGCAGGGCTTCATAGCTAGGGAGCTGTATCACTAGAACATTCTGTTTCACTATATGATGCCCTGTGCAGCCTTGGGACTTAGCTGAGAGTCCCCATCAGCAAGAAAACTCTCATAAGCCATAGCCACCTGATCTCACCTCAGCCTTCAGAGTCAAGAGCTGAATAAATATTTATTATTTATAAATAACTAAGTCCAAGTCCGTGGTATTCGCTTGTAGCAACTGATAGTAGACTAATACAGAGGCCTAGTGGAAAGTCAAAACTCACTACCACCCAATAGCAAGAAGACCACTGCCTCTAAACCCTGTGGTGCCAGTGGAGGTACCCTGATTTGTCCCAGCCAAAAAGGTAATAGTAGGCCTGGTAGGGAATCAGGACTCTTACACTCACGCAACAGAAATGAGGATTTCCTCACCTCAGGTATCAGCAGAAGTGAGGTGAGAACCTCTCCTTCTACCCTCACCTGGCAGTAATAAGATGACTCTCCCTCATCCCCTTCCAGAGCAGTGTCAGAGAAACCAGCTAAAACGGGAAGTTTAAATAAAATCTAGGGTCTTATATTATCCAAAATATCTCAGTTTGGATAAAAATCGTACATCATGCCAAGGAAGACATCAAACTTACTTCAATAAAAAAACATATGGTAATGGCATAAAAACAGATGCACAGACCAATGGAACTGAATTGAGAGCCCAGAAATAAACCTGTCCCTACAACCAAGAGATCTTGAACAAAGGAGCTAAGAACATTCACTGAAGAAAGAACAGTCTTTTCCATAAATGGTGCTGGGGAAATTAGAGAAACACACGCAAAAGAATGAAACTAGACCCCTCTGTCTCCTCATATATAAAAAATGAACTCACAGTGGACTAATGACCTAAACGCACAACATGAAACTACTCAGGGAAAGTATAAGGTAAATGTTTCAGGAATTGGAATGGGCAAAGATTGTTTGGATAAGACCTCAAAAACACAGGTAACGAAACTAAAAACATACAAATGGATTCCACCAAACTAATAAGCTTCTGCACAGTAAAGGAAACAATTAACAGAGTGAAGATACAACCTAAAAATTGGGAGAAAATATTTGCAAAGTATACATCTACAGGAAGCTACTAGCCAGAATGCGTAAGTAACTCAAACAACTCAAAATCAACGAAAAGAAAAAAAAAAAATACAATCGAAAAGTGGGCAATAGACCTAAATAGCTATTTATCCAAGAAAGATATACAAATGGCCAAAAGGTATATGAAAAATTGCTGAATATCATTAATCATCAGGGAAATACAAATTAAAACCATGATGGGATGTTACTTCATTTCAATAAGTATGGGCAATATCAAAAATTCTAAAGGTAACAAGTGCTGGTGAGGATGAACTCTTGCACACCATTGATGGGGAAGTAAATGAGTACATTCATTGTGGAAAAGACAGTGGATGTTCCTCAGAAAGACTGTTGGGT
This sequence comes from Geosciurus inauris, assembly GCA_004024805.1. NCBI lineage: Eukaryota > Metazoa > Chordata > Mammalia > Rodentia > Sciuridae > Geosciurus > Geosciurus inauris. The sequence goes on along the minus strand of PVHX01010697.1, from coordinate 35,014 downwards.
ATTATATCCAAAGGAAATGAAATCAGTATGTCATGCTTATTGCAGTACAATTCCCAATAGCCAAGAAATGGAAACAAGCCAAATGACCACCCACTGATGAGTGGATGATAAAGAAAATGTGGTACACAGACACAACTAAATACTTCTCACCCAGCCATTAAAAAAAAAAAAAAAAAAAAAAGTAGAATTTTGTCATTTGCAACAATACGTATGGAAATGGACATCATTGTGTTAAATGGAATAATCATGACACGGAAAGACAAATGCTGCATGACCTTACTTACACAAAAATATAAAAAAGGTGATCTCATAGAAGCTGAGAACAAAATGGCAGCTACCAGAGGCTGGGAGGCTAGCAGGGAAAGCAATAGGGAAAGTTGAACAATGGATACTGAATAATAGTTAGATGGGAGTAAAAAGTTCTGGTGTGCTTTGCACAGTACAGCAGCTTCTTTATTCTAGCTTTTTTTAAAAAAAGAATTTGCTTTCAACATTTAATGAAAATATTAAAAATAATTTATTCTAGCTTTTTTAAAAATTATTTTTAATATTTTCATCATACAGAAATGATAACCATTTGTGAAGGTAGATAGGTTTTCTCTGATTGGAACATTACACAATGTATACATGTACTGAAATAGCACATTGAACCTCATAAATATGTAGCATTTTTTGTATCAGTTAAAAAATTAAAAGTTAAAGAACTAGTCAATAGAGGTCAGTACTAATATGGCAATGGTGTTAAAATTATCTGACAAGTATTTTAAAGCATCCATTTTAAAAAAGATTCAGTAGCAATTGAACATAGACTTTTAAAAAATGTAATAAGTAGTAAATCTTAGCAAAGAAATATAAAGTCTCAGCAAAGTAATATTTAACAAAGAAATACCTGGAAAATGTAAAACTGAAAAACATAGTATTCAAAAACAAATGTTGGTGAATGGGCTTAACAACAGAATCCAGAGGACAGAGTAAATAATCGGTGAACTTGAAGACAGACAATAGAAGTTACTCAATCTGAAGAAATAAAATATAGGCTGAAAAAAAAAATAAACGGAAGTTCAGGGAACTCTGGAACTAAATACATAAAAATTAAAGTTTAAAAAGCTATAAATACAGTATGAGTATAAGTAAAAGATATATATCCATATCTAAAAGATACAGATATTCAGAAGCTAAATGACTGTGAACAGGCTAAATCCAAAGAAATATACCCAAACATATCACCATCAAATTTCTGAGAATTAAAAACAGAGAAAAAAATTTAAACTGTGAGAGAGAAATGAGACCTTCCTCACGAAGGGAGAAAAATCCAAGTGACAGCAGTTACCTCATCATAGGGTCCAGAATGAAGTGTACCACATTTTCTAGTGCTGAAAGAAAATAATTGTAACAAGAATCTCATGTCCAGCAAAATTATTCTTGCAGAATGAAGGGAAAAATCAAGGTATTCTCAGAGAAAGGAAAACTAAGAGAATTTGTGGGAAGCAGGCATATCTTTAAAGAGTGGCTATAATTTTTTAAATAGAAACAATTAAAATAAGCAATCTTGAAACATCTGGAAAGAAGAAAGAACATGATAAGCAAAAATATTAATTAAAACAATACACTTTTCTTCTCCTGAGTTTTCTAAATTACGTTTGATGAATAAAGTAACACTGACGTGGTTCTAATGTATGTAGAGGAAATGTTTAAATTATATAATAAGTGGGGGAGGATATAAGAACATAAAGAGCTAAAGTTTCTGTGCTTGACTCAAACTGGTAAAATAGTAATCCTAAAATCCACAATTAATTATGTATATATGAAATAATATCTATAGAACTACTAAAAATCCTATACAGAGAGATACCCTGAAAGACATTATAGAGAATCAAAATGTAATTATAAAAAAAGATTCAAGTAACTCACGAGAATGCAGGAAAAAAGAATATAGAGAAACAAGAAACAAAATATAACGGCAGACTTAACTCCTAACACGTGAACAATTAATGTATTTTATCTAAATATACCAATTAAAAGACACATATTGGTCAAGTAGATTAAAAACATGACTGTACTATATGCTGTCTCCATAAACTCATGTCAAATATAATGATCTTAACAGACTGAAAATAAAAATATGGAAAAAAATGTACTGTGCAAGCCTTAGTCAAAAGTAAGCAGAATTGACTATACTAATATCAGATAATTCCAACTTCAGAACAAAGAAAATTACCAGAGATAGAGAGGACAGTATTATGTATAATGATAAATGGACCAATACTCCAAGAAGAGAAAGCAATCCTAAATATGCATGCACCAAATCACAGAGCTGCAAAAAATTTGAAGTGAGACTTGTACAACAAAGAGAAACAGAGAAATACACATTTATATGTGGAGAATTAAACATCTCTCAAAAATGGATAGTACAAGTAGAGAGAAACCTGGCCAGTATATAGAAGAATTCAACCTCATCATCAGCCAACAGGATCTGAACAACCTACCTTCCCAAGTATTCTTTTCTCCTCCAAAGTGAGACAGGGATATACTATATATTGAGGCTTTAGGACATTCTTATATCTAGATTCTACAGAGGTAAAGGAAAAGAATAGGTAGAAAGATAAAAATCAAAAGATACAACTCTGCTTACTCCAAAATTCATGCCTGGTTCAGGAAAAAAAATAGAACTAAACAGACACTTGAATCCAAACCTTGCAAAAGGCACTGACTGGAGCCATCAGGACCTTGTAGCCTCCACAAAGGAGGGATTTCCCTGTGTCCAGGATCAGCACTGACCCAATATGAAAACTGAAATGACTGTTGCTTTAATTATATTAGCCATTGAATTCCACCATAAAGAATGAGGCTGAACCTACCACCAAAAAAGGGATAAATTATTGTCTTCTAATTCTAGGATATGCTTTAGAAAATTACTTAATCCAAGATGCTAAATTGCCCAGAAGAATTATTACATTTCCCCTAAGTGAACAATTTTTTTTCTTTTCTAACCAGTTGTATCAAGTCCAATTAAAAACAGAATATAACTTCCTACATTTTTAAAATAGAACAGGTCAGTACTGTGAAAACCAGCTGAGTAATTTATAGGAATTTTGTAATACACTAGTAATACGTCGATACAAGTAAAACTGCTATTTGTTGAGTAACTTTCACTATGTATGAAGATATAACCTGTACTTTGTCTTCACTGTCACCACCTCAAGGGACTTGTGTGGGTTTAATAGCACACGCCTATAATCCCAGTGGCTCTGGAGACTGAAACAGCGAGTTCAAAGCCAGCCTAAGCAACTTAGCAAGGCCCCAAGCAATTTAGCAAGACTCTGTCTCAAAATAAAAAATAAAAAGAGCCGTGGATGTAGCTCAGTGGTTAAGCGCCCCTGGGTTCAATCCTTGGTACTAAAAAATAAAAAACGTTTGGAGAGAGGAGGGAAATTGGTATCTGAGTTGGACAGAAATGTGTCAGTCAGTTCCAAAGAGTTTTGAATTATTCTTTGTCATCTATTACTTCTCCCCATGTCCATTTTCTCCATATTATCCATATGCATGATATCACATAGCAAGCACATTAGCATATACCTTTCCTCTTATATAAATTACTGAGTAATAAAGGTATTCATACAGTTCTCTTGAGAGACACATCTAAATCATACAAATTTTCTCCATGATTTTACCTAAAATACAATATGAACCTATGACAACTGCATCCCTCAGGGAGTTAAGCCACCAGAATACAGAAGTTCAGTTTAGCGTCTGAGATCCTCAGTTTCCTTGGTAGAACAGTAGTGTTCACATCAGCCTTTTTTCTGCTCATGGGGGTCCTGTGCAATTTAAATAGTCTCATACACACGCGGTACTTTGGATCCTTTGGGGTAGCTGGATGACATGATAATTTGTAATCATATTATTTATGGACACAATTACATTGGAATTTCACCCAAAAAGATCTTCATAAACCTCTGTGGATGCGTTGTTTTTCATTCATTTCACGAGTTAGAATTCAGGCTCTGGGAATTCCGTGGTTAGCTCCAGTCATTGAACTCTCCCACCCTAACCCAGAATTAGAGCACAGAATTCCTGGCGCTCAGCCCCCCGGGGGCCTGGTGAGTCCTGCGGTTGTGAGAGTTTCCGCCCCTGGTTCAGCTGCATTGCTGTTACAAAGAGCAGAGAAAGATTCTGTTCTAATTTTATTTTTGACAGTCTTGGAACTTTTTCAATTGGGAAAAAGAGAATCACTGAACTGCAGGATCAAAATCATAATCTCTGCTTTTAATGGAAAAATGAAGTCAAGATTTTACCTTTTTTGCCCATGCTTGAAATGCCTAGGTCTCCCGCAACCCCCCATGCCACGAGTGGTGGAGGCTCCCTGCCCTCTGACCAGCTGAGACAGTGTTCTTTGTTATAAACAGCTCTGCTCACAAGCGCCCCCTTCTGGGCTCTGAGAAAGCAGTGTGTGGAAAAAGCTATTACTGGAAGGGACCTAGTGGTTAAGTGCCCCTGGGTTCAATCCTTGGTACTAAAAAATAAAAAACAACGTTTGGGGTGGGGAGGGAGATTGGTATCTCAGCTCAATGGTTAAATACTGGCTGACTGGAGCTGCTAGAACAAAAGTGCGATGTTTCTCCTCTGCATTTGGGGGTTCTTGTTTACAGCAGGAGGAACACCAGTGTGTTGCTACTAAAAAACGAAATGCGATGCTGTCTTTGGTTTATTTGCTGTTCTCTGTGCAGCCTGTTAGTTGTATGAGTTGTGGCCCTTTGCTCAGTTGGGTAGTGGAAAAAGAAATCAACAGAAGCAATAAAACAGCAGTGGTCCTCAAACTATTTCTGTCTTTATTTAATTTTCTTTTCTTGTGTGTGCGTGCGCGCACACATGCACTTATTTTCTGTTCTTTGGCAACAGAAGAGAGGAGACCTCTATGAAGCATTAAAACTTGTGAAGCTTCAGAATTCATAGTCTCTGAGATAGCTTTCTATTTTTTTTCTTTTTTACCCTAGGCACTTGGGGGGTACAGGATTCAGAATTGTGGTAGAGCACAGGGAACTGGAAGGGTCTTCTCTCATCCTCTTATTTTCAGCTGTAATCTGGAAATAGGAGACACATTGCATTTCCGCTCAGTAGTATGTTGCTGGGACAGAATTCTACAACACCATTTGCCTGGTTGTACCTACTCGTGGGTCTACTCAGTAAGAGCCCAACAAGTTCATCTGGACCCAAGAAGGTGCATGAAGATGTGAGAGGATATATGAAAATACTTAAGCAACATAAAATCATTGTTAACAATTTCAGGCTCTGAGTTAGACCAACATGGATTCTTATCTTAGATCTAGTATCTATGAATTACTTGGTATTGATCAAATTGCTTACTGCATCAAACCTATCTTCATAACAGCCTTAATTGTAAGCCCCAAGGCGAAAACAACCCAACAGTCCATCAGCAGATGAATGGATAAACAAAAGTGGTATATCCATGCAATGGAATATTATTCACCCATAAAAAGGAATGACATACTGTATGTACAACAACATGGATGAATCTTGACAACATTATGCTAAAAGTAATGAATCATGCACAAAAGGATAAATATTACATGAATTCATTTATATGCAATGTCGAGAATAGGCAAATCCATAGAAGCAGATAGGAGATTGGGGCTGGTGAGTGGGGGGTAGGGGAGCAACTGCTAATGGGTAGAGGGTTTCCTTTCAGGGTGATGTAATGTTCTAAAATTAGTGACTGTTGTGCAGCCTTGTGAATATATCAAAAGCTACTGAATTACATACTTTTTTAAAAGCAATGAACTTTATGGTTTGTGAATTATATTGGAATTTTAAGGAGAAATCCTGTTTATCATCTTTTAAAATATGTTGATAGTTTCTCTTTCATAGAATGCTATAATAATAAAATCATACATCCACATAGTGACCAGCATATAGTAAGTGCCCAATTAGTGCTAATTATGAGAACCTGAGTCCACTCAGCCCTCAGTAGTTAACATTCCATGAACCATCACAAGTATGCAATGGGTTCTCTTCTAATCTCCAGGTGTTCTCCCACTGTGACCTGAAGGTTGACCTTAAGCAGTGTAGCCAAGGGACAAAGTTCTGATCCAGTCTGCACCTTCATCTATGATTCTCATGATTATTTTGTGCCATTAATGTCATGACCAGATTACACAGATAAAAATAAAGGAAACTCAATTAAATTTGAGTTTCAGACAAACAAAAAATGATGATTTTTAGTATATTCCAAATGTTATGTAGGATGTACTTATACTAAAAATAATTTATGCAGCATTTGGGATATATTTATACTAAAAACGTTATTTGTGGCTTATCTAAAATTGAAGTTAGCTGAATATCTTTGTATTTTATCTGACAACCCTACTTCCCATGAGGTCTGCACTAGGCTGGAAAGCCTCCTTCTGGCCTCACAGCTCTTACTATGAAGACTTAGTAACTTCCCATGTTCAGAGAACAACTTGGGCTACCGTGTATGTATCAACAGCTTTCTAAGAAAGTGTAGATCCCAATGTGCTCTACTAAATGACAACCTTCCTCCTAAAGTCCTGCATATCCCCCCACCGTGCGTGCGTGTGTGTGTGTGTGTGTGTGTGTAGAAATAGTGACTCTCTACTGAATCTGTTTTCCATGCAGTCCCCATTCTTCAGGGAATCAGCATCTGCCTGTGCTGTGTCAATAGGTGAGACAGATTAAACACTTTCTGTTAGAAAGGTTGCTCCTGTTGGGAGTGGAATAACTCCATTTGCACAGATCCTTTCTGGGTAATTTCTACCACTCATCTCCAGCAATAAATGAGGTCAGACCATTAATATCCAATACCTGTGGTTTATATAGAAAAACACAAACACATGCAAAAATATTGTGAGTACAAAACATTTATTAAGTGGCCATTGCTAAGTATAACCTCAGCCATCAGGAGTAGTTGAAACGTCAATTGCCAAAACCAAACCTTTAAGAATAAGGTAGGGCTGGGGGTATAGTTTAGTAGTAGAGATGTACAAGACACTAGGTTTGATCCCCAGCACTGAAAAAAAAAAAAAAGAAGTATTAAGCATACAATTGTATAAACATAGTTGACCTCTCTGCAATTAAATACTCAAAAATGGCTCATTATGATTCAGTTTGGTATTTTCCCATTCTTTCCGAAATTTTACACTACCAGGAGGTTTCTTACATTTTCAGCAGATGTTTCAACATGTTGCAGCTCAGAGGCAGGTGAGAATATGACTTTTATTCAAAGCAAGTGATTGTCCTTGTGTCAGGGAATACTCAAGTCAATTATTCTGTTGTTTTCCATCTTGAAAGTACCTGAGATAAGACTGGCTAAATAATTTACTGGACATAGTAGAATACGAAAATGTGGGCCCCTTGTTCAAAAATGATTGAGAATTTCAAGCTAGGCGCAGTGGTAATCCCAACACTTAAGCAACCTTTCTAACAGAAAGTGTTTAATCTGTCTCACCTATTGACACAGCACAGGCAGATGCTGATTCCCTGAGGAATGGGGACTGCATGGAAAACAGATTCAGTAGAGAGTCACTATTTCTATACACACACACACACACACACACACACACTTAAGGAGACTGAGACAGGAGAATCGCGAGTTCAAAACCAGCCTCAGCAATGGTGAGGTGCTAAGCAACTCGGTGAGACACTGTCTCTACATAAAACACAAAATAGGGTTGGGGATGTGGCTCAGTGGTCAGGTGCCCCTGAGTTCAATCTCCAGTACCAAAAAAAAAAAAAAAAAAAGAATTTCAAAACAGCAAGAGCAGAGCATTAAACCAGAAACAGAGGACTATGTAAGTTTTCAGCTTTCAGCCCATGAATCAGCTCTGACTATAGATACTACAAAAGCTAAACTGAGTCAACATTTTGGGAATGCAATTATTAATATTCCTCTTTCTCCATGCCAAGTGTTGAAGTCATCAGATACATTGTGTGCATTATTTTCTTGATCTCACTTGATGGTTTCACTTAATCCTTAGAACCCTGAAAAGAATTTAAGTAAAGCAGATTATGGTCTTAGTCCATTTTCTGTTGCTATAATAGAATACTCAGAGACTGAGTAATATTTAAAGGAAAGAAGCTTATTTAGCTCCTGATTCTGGAGGGATTTCCAAGGGCATGGCACCTATATCTAATGAAGACCCTTGTGCTGCATTAATAATTTAGCAGAAAGTGAAAGGGCAAGCAAGTTGATGTGAATGAGAAAGCACAGGAGGGCCAACTCACTTACAGCAACCCACTCACAATAACACACTCCTGCAACAATGATATGAATCCATTCAAAAGAGCCCCACCTTCATGACCCAATCGCCTCCAATTAGGCCCCACAACCTAGCACTGCCACATTGGGGACCAAGCTTCCAATACATGAATTTGAAGGACAGATCCAAAACACAGTAATTACCTGTGGGTGAGAAACTGAGTGGCTCTAGGACAGGGGTGAGAGGAAGACTTTTATTGTGTGTGCTTTTGTGTCTTCTGTATTTGGAATCATGCCATTGGGATGCACTAACTAGTTAAAATGAATAAATAAAGTTTAAAGATCAAACCTAGAAGAGCCAGCCACGTGCATTTTGAATTTACATAGGCATCACCATTGGGGTGTTTTACTTTTCTGTTTTTCAAGCAACATGCCTCAGTGGAAAGATATTTCTTTGAATCATGAAATATTCCAGGATGCAATTAATAGGATTTACAAGGTAGGTTGAATAAGGGAAAATTGTTTCTGTGCTGAGGCACTTGCAACCCCTTAATGCAGGGTGGTTTTTAGTTGGAGGTCATTGTGAAGTATCAGACAGGACACAGTTGGACTTGGCAGTTTAGGCCCAATCAAGCTCAACATTAGTCAGGATTTATTTTTTATAGTTCCATTTTTACATTCCTTTTTTCTATCTCTTAATCTATGAACCTGTTAACCCCTAAGAACAAGTTTGTGAAACTAGGCAGAATATTCTGTCTTTATCCCAACATGTAACAACGACTGTAAGAGAACAGAGGTGAAACTTTTACACTATTTTTTCAGTATTATCTGATTTTAAGTCTTAATGAATAGCTCACTAGACAAAGGAAGTAGAATACTAAATTAAGAAGGTGACAATATTCTTTTTAAAATTAATTATTCTGCAGGACATCATGGCACATGCCTATAATCCCAGCAGTTTGGGAGGCTAAAACTGGAGGATCAAGAGTTCAAAGCCAGTCTCAGCAATTTAGCAAAGTCCTAAAGCAACCAGGTGAGACTTTGTCTCTAAAAAAAATACAAAAAAGTCTGGAGATGTGGCTCAGTGGTTAAGCATCCCTGGGTTCAATCCTTTATACCAAAAAAAAAAAAAGAATTATTTTTTAAGCTTAAAAACAAGTTACAAACCAAAATACATGTTAAGGATCACATAAAAGTTAATAGGGCAGGGGGATCCAAGATGGTAGCCTAGATGGACACTGCATTCTTAGTCTCTCCAAAACCAGGGATTAAAGAGGTGGAAATACTGTTTGTCTGTGAGTTATTAGAGGACCCCCAACAGCTACCTCCATGCAGGAATTCCAGTTGCGTGCCCTGTGGGTCACCAGGCCCCAGTGTTTGCACAGGCCCCTGGCCTATCACCTGTGCAGTACCCCCTCCAGTGCCTACACGCTGCGCAGGACCTCGGATCGTTCACCCACGCAGGACCCCTAGCCATAGCTCCCACATAGGACCCCTGACTGTTGCTCCTGTGTGGACCTCCATCTACCATCATGGAACTTCTCCATTCGTGTACACCTGGGGACACTGGATAGGATCCAGAGCCAACCTTCTACTTCCACACAACATGCCACAGAGCGGCATCTCCAAACACGATGCCCAACACCACTGCCCCACTCTGCGCTACACCATATCTCTGAAAACAGACACCTCCATTCATTCTGGGATTCCTCCATGGCCATCCTGGACCTGAGCAGAGAGATACCAGTAAACAACAGACAACCCCACCTACTGGATGAAAAGGGAAGCAAGCCTTCTTATTTACCTTGAGAATTTTTTTCCCCTCTATTATATCCTTTTGTTTTTCTTTTTTTCCTTTTTTTTTCTTTTCTTCCTTTCTTTTTCTTCTTTTCCCTCTCTCACTCTTTTTCTAGCCTCACATCCCCAACATTTGTGAAACCAAATGTTTTTTATGCATTAGACTACTGAGGACTGGGATACCTGATTAATATATTACACTGTATTATATATTCTCATATTTCCTATTTTTATATGTTTTATTTTTCTTAATTTTTAGGTTTCCTTGTTTGTTGTACTCTATTTTATTCCTACTTACTTGTCTTCCCCAAATCTCTTTCTCTCCTTTCTACTACTAGCCAACTTCTTTTGGATTCCTCTTCCACACTTTCTAGGATCTAATAACTCTATGTCTTCACTTCCTACCTCCCTAATATCTCATCCTACACCCTACCCCCAGTTCTCTTTAGTCCATCAGCAGAAACTGCAGACCCTTTTGCAAACCTATCGTTTATTCAGTAGATACTAATTGAACTCATAATTTCTGTATATTGTGACAAAGCCATAAATGTCCTATTAGGAGCTACTTGATCTAAAATTATATACTGTTTGTATCAAGATTTGTTAATATTGGTTTTAATTCTATTTGTTAATATTTGTTAATATTGGTTTTAATTATATATAACTTTTCAGTATATATAATTCCTCAGTATTGCTTTGAATGAGGAAATAATTTAATGAATTTGTGAATGAGCAAACAAATGAATGAATAGATACATGAAGAACTTTGAGATCTCCAAGAAAGTCAGGACACTAGTGATTCAGCCAAGGGACAGACAGCTTCAGAGAACGTAGAGCTGAACAATGCAGAAGCAAAAAAGGCTGAAGGTCCACGCACAGCAGTGCTTCTTAGCCGCCAGCTTCCTCACAACCCGCACGCCCCAGAAACCATTCCAGAAACACCCAAGGAATGACAAGCAAGGGGATAAGTTTATGACTGGAGATTTGCCTGGAGCCATCATTGGCCAGAAGTCAATAACTACAAAAATAGCAGTAATGGTACTTTTAATAATAGGTCAACTTTCTGAGTGATTACCATGTCAACCTTGATAACCTTTATGTGTGAATTGTCTTAGCAAATGTCACAATAATCCAATTAAAAGGTACTATTACTAGCTGCATGTTACAGATCAGAACTTTGGCTTAGAGAAGATAATTAACTCACCTAAACTGCACAGATTGTACTATGCTGTGCGTATGGTAATTAACTAGAGATGTCTAAATCAGATTTTACATTCTATAAAGATTTACATTAGATCAACTTGATCAATGTTTTTCAACCCAGCTGCTCATTAGCACCACCTAGCACCCTTCCCATTTGAAATTCCACCCAAAGATTTTCTACCCTTTTGATTCAACAGTTTTCAGATAACCTAGAATCCTTCCTGATCTTGGTACTGAAAAAGGAAAACCCCCTGGGGGAGTTTGCCAGGCCTTTGGGTCACAAATGTCCTAGTCAAGTAAATAGATGTTTGGTGTTGCCCTCCTTATTTGCATATTGACTGAATGCTTAGCGATCATAAAAATGACCCCCCTTTCTAGCTATGTATTGTCAGAGATCACAAAAGGACAAAATTGCGATTTTATTTCCTCAAATTACTTAAATATTTCAGTTGCAAGCAAGGGAAATATCACCAAAATTTGAATAAGATGACTGCATATAATAGAAAGTTCCTTCCAAGGAAAACACACTGAAATACTTCATAGACTGTAGAAGCTGCATGAACATTTATGGATCATCCAGTTCAATGGTTTTTCGTCCTGGCTGCACAATAAAATCACTTGGAGAAGCTGTTAACTAATACCAGTGCCAGATCCCATCCCACAACATCCAATTTCATTGATTCCGAGTAGTACCTGGGAAACAGTATTTTTAAAAGCTCCCTGGGGATTTTCAACCACCTGTAAAATGGTCTCCCTGAGGCCACTTAGCCTATCATGGGCAAGGTCCTGATGTATCTTTCTTGTCTCACATCAGCATTGAACCTGAACTGTGGTTTCTTTTCAAAAAATACCCACAACTCTTCGAAAAGGTGCTATCAGACTTCAGGAAAAATCAAAAAATGATTACAAATAAATACTTTGAGACCTACACAAGTTTATCACAGTAGTTACTTTCCAATGAGTCCATGTGGTAATTACAATTGTTCATTAAGGAGTTTTATTTCCCCTGCTTCAGTTATGAATTGTGTGCAATTTTTCAGAGAAACCATATGGAAAGGTGATTGTGCAGATGCAGGCTAGCACGCAATGCTTTTGACCACACAGGTTTACATGCTTGCTGTGATGCATTGAAGACCATTGTGGCTAATGAGCTGATCCTAATTGTACTCATTTTCCAGGAGCCTTATGGGCTTGTATCTGAGGAGACAGACTGTGTTTCTGGTCACTCATTCTAATCCCCCAAATCAAGGAAAATAACAGAATTTCAACAGAGGCCAGACCTATCAGGCAATACAATGCCCAGGGAAGCATAGGCTCTTGACATTAAATACTACAGAGGAACAAAGAGAGATGCAAGTATTTGATCATTCTTTTGTCTGTAAACACAATGCTCACAAAACCCAAAATCTCACTGTAAGTGTATGTTGCAGGAGGCTAACATAAATAATCCCTCTTAAAACCTATAGAAAATAAATTATCAATAGCTGGATTGTACAATGGTTTAGTAATCTTTAGTGAGACAAAGAGTAATAGCTCAGCTTTACAGAGAAAATATTTCAAATTAAGAATGTTAAACACTGTGAAGCCGATATTTAGTTTTGCTTTCCAAAACACAAAATTTTAAGCCCTCTAGCCCAAATATTTGTGCAAAGGGCTAATATAAAATGTTATCTATATAGTAAAAGAGATTCTTGCATAGTGTTAGAATCTAGAGCATTCAGTAAACATGGATTGAGTGTTTACCATGTGATTTATTGAGAACATGATACAGCTGGGTGACCAGCTGGGAAATTAATTTGTGCTTTTTCTGTTTCCTCTTGCTGTAGATTCAGCCAAAAGGAAGGAATTGAGCTTCTGTGTTCCTCAAGTCAGAAAGGAAGAAAGGTTCATCTGTAGTGGGTCTGAGGCTGGGTGCTCTGGCCCATCTGTAGGATAGATTGCTCTGTATTGAGAAGACTAAAAGGGGAGATGAAGGAATGGTTCTACTGGATAACCCAGAATTATAAATAAGGATAAAGTTTGAAGATCCTGCAGTGATTTGGGAGCAGGACCTTGCAGATACCAGGCCCATAAAATGTGCATGTTGTGACACTAGAATCCCAATATGGGGAACTACCTAGGTGCTGTCATGTGGAATGTCCACAAAACCTGGTCAAGAACCAGGATCTGGAGATGTGGATGGTAATGTTGGTCCATCATTGGGCCCAGTGCCAAGACACAGCACCATGAGACCATAAGAAATAACCACTGTAAAACAACCCTAGCCTAGGACCAGGGGTTTCCTCTTCACAAGAATTGCAAGACTGCAGGACCCTTTCAGAATGACACGAACCCACACCATGACTGTATAAAACAAGGCTGGATGCCTCTAAAAATGATTGATATTGGATTTCTCACTGATTTGTACATATGGAAGCCAATAATAGCTCTAATAAAATCCCTCTCAAAAGTGATAAAATAGTCCCTGAATATCACACACATACACAAAAATTGGTATCTATTACATTTATGTAAAGAACTTTATTAATAAATAATTTGTGTCACTAAATTCACTTGACTGTAATGCAATTGTTTTTTTCTCAGCCATAATCTAATTTAGATCTTCTGTGACAATGTAAAGAGAGAAATAGATGCCTGGGTGGATGTCATTAAAGACTCCTCTCTAAATAAATCCCTACCTCTTATTGAATTAGAAAACTATTTCCTGGAATCTTGCTAGAGACATCTAAAAGGTACTTAATTTAAATGTGAGCACTTTCTCTCATATACAATCTCACTTATTGATTTTTTTCAAGAAATGTACATATTAAATTCTCACTGCAAGTCAGATGTGTCTGTATTCAAATCTTTTTAGATGCCAAGCTGTGCTAGTATTGTGAATATAGTGGTTACTGTCCTTACAGAGTTTTTGGATCAGTGAGAAGACAAGAAAATTTGTTGAAAAATAAAATTTGGTATGTGCCACATGGAAGAAGCATACGTTCTATAGTAGCAAATAGTAGAACATAGACAGGTCAAGGTGGAATCTAGAGAAAGTGACAAAGAGGAGTAATCCAGGTGACCATTGTCTATGTTACAGCTCCTTATTATCTTTTTAACCACCAAAATGAGAACACAGTGTTGAGTTTCAACACAATGAAGTCCTTTAAGACCAGATAAGCACCGAAATCTAAAACATTTGGGTCTGGAGAGTTATCTAACAGGAGAAAAAAAGAGGGGGACAGTAGACTTTCTACTACCCACACTGCTTTCAAGAAAGACCCTTCACTTGAGCTGTGGCTTCCATCCTCTGATCATCTCAGTGCATCATTTCTGGACTTACAGTAACTCTCCCATGTCAACAGTACTCCTTCCCTACTGAATCACTCTCTTTGATGACTGTATTAGTCAGATTTTCAACACTGTAACAAACACTTGAGATAAATCAACTTACACATAGAAAAAGTTTATTTGCACTCGCAGTTTTTGAGATTTCAGTTCCTGATGTATTGGTCTCATTTCTTGGGCCAGTGGCAAGGCAGCACATCACAGAGGAAGGGTGTGGTAAGATAAAACTGTTCACCTTATGGCTGGGAAGTAAAATAAAAAGGACTACTTCTTAAAATCCCCTTCAAAGGAACACCTCCAGTAACCTAAAGATCTCCCGCTAGACACACCTCCTAAAGACTCTTCCAATTCCCAATAGCAAGAAGCTGGGGACCAAGCCTTCCACACACAATTCTTTGGGGAATGCAGAAGTACTACAATTCAAGAAGGTTATTAATTAATTGGGAATTAAATACAACAGCTAAAACACTAATAAACAATACACAGCAATATATAATTAAGTGCGTATGTGTGTGTGAGCACACGCTTCTGAGCAGGAGCTTAAAGAAGAAGAAAAGATTGGGGAAAAGGAGAACAAACAATTCTTTGACTCCTGAGTCAATAGCACATTTATAAGTCAGAGAAGGCTCCAGAATGGAATAAATGAGACACAAGTGGGCCTTAAAGAATGAGCAAGACCTAGAGGCTAAGGTACAGACACAAGGGAGGGAATAAATTTAAAATCATCCTGAAGTCCAATATACCAGCATGTTGCTGGATGGGAAAGGTAAAGAGCCTCCCAGGGCACCGTGTGTTTTAAACCTGAAAGCAGAGGGGGATGAAACAATCAGGATTCGATGTTCTTTAAAAAAAAGTTAAAGCAGCAACCACACAGCTGCAAAGCAATACATAAACATACATAGAGCAACACATAACCATGACTGTGTTTGGTCAACAGTAAACCACACACACCAACGTGGTCCAGTGAGATCCTATTGCCTAGTGACATCAGAACCATCCTCGTCTGCATAGGTGCACTCTATGATGTTCACATTTCTCAGAACATATCCTCATTTTTGAGCAATACATGACTGTCACTGTACTTAAGAACTAAGGAGAGAGAGTAGGGTGATGTGATTGAGATAAGGTTTGTCACTGAGTCTCCACATGGGTGACTTTTGAACCAAGCCTTCAATGAAAAAAATTAGGGGCACCTCCAATGAAAGGGACGGAATGACCAACACCCAAAGTGAGATGTCACAGTTGGGCATGGTCAGGATAGGGGCAGAGATAGGGCCAACAGTGAGCTCCTGTGGGGAGTGAAAAGAGGGAAAACTGAGAAACCTAGGAAGGCCCTTTGGGGCAGACCCAGGGACATGGATAGGCCAAGGGATCCTAGATGGGGAGGGTATGGCTGGCAGGTACAGAAATAGGTACTGAACAGTCACTTTGGCAGAAGGACATAGGGTCTGGCTCTGTGTCGGAACCTATGCTCATTAATTGACAGATTAGAAATGTAATAATTATTGAAAATCAAACAGAGGGAAAAAAATGTTTTTATGGAGCTGAGGATGCAGTTCAGTGGTAGAGTGCCAGCCCTGAGTTCAATCCTCAGTGCCGCACCACACACACACACACACACACACACACACTTGGGAGTAGATTGAAGGAAACAGGGATGGAGAAGGAGATAGCTTTGGGGTCTGGAGTCTACATCAATGTGCCAGCCTGGTCCAGTGGACAGAAGCTATAAAAGGACTGGTGAAAAATAGTGAGCTCTCTGTGTAGGAAGCACACATTTGCACACTGGTCATGGTTGGCAAAGATTTCACCATACTCAATCTCACATGCCTTCAAAACAGCCATCTTTTGAATTCTTGTAGGATAAGCTTGCAATAAGCCCTGCTATACACTCTTGATCTCCTTTACCTTTCTGTACCTTTTTAAATTTTTCTATAGCACTTATTACCTTCTAACATGCTATACAATTTCATTTATTCATCTTGTTATTTGTGGTCTACCTCCAACAGAGTGCAAGTTCCATAAAGGCCCAGAATTTGTTCACTATTGTGTCCTAAGTGCTTAGAATATTGTCTTGTATATAGGGGACTCTCAATGAGATGTTAGGTGGATATACTAATGAGAGGTAAGCGGCTTGCCAAAGGCAGCATGTACTGCATTATATAAGAGTGTGTCCAGGAATTTCTAATCACAAAGATGTAGACCAATACAAATTCAGGACTACCACTTAAGCCCTGGAGAAAGGCAGAGCTGTAAGAAAGGAGTATAAGTCCGTAAAAGCCACCTACCTACTGACCAATAACAACCACATTGTTGTTATATGAATAACAAGTAAAATTCTGTTTGGTTAAGCCTCTGAAATTTTGGACTTTATTTGTTATAGAAATTAGCTTATACACATTTGAACATGAAATTTTTTAGCAGGAAATGAATTCATGTGTTGTGGAAGGATTTACATTATTCATTCAACAAACATGCTGAGTTCTTGCTATGGGCTAAGAACTCTGATGGGCATAAGGGATTCAGAGATGAGTAATAGAAAATCATTTTCCTCTAGGAAATCCCAAACTTATAATATCATGTTGTAAGTTCTATTTTAGAGGAAAGTAAAAGGGGCTTTTGGAGCCCAGAGGAGAGAGCCTAATTCTGTCAGGCAGAGAGAGAGGGATCAGGACACAGGATCTGACATTTAGACTCAGTTTTGAATTATGAGAATGGTGAAGAATGGATAAAGAAAATATATCATTTTTGTGAAATGTTACTTGAAAAATTTGATTCCAAATTATTTGGCCTTTTCAGTCTGTGTGACTGCTCCTAGAGTTTCATTAGAGACAATTCATATTCACTTCAGAGGTGAAATTGAACTTCAAATGACTCAAATAAATTGGGATATAATATTTTTCTTCTTGCTAGTAGAATTATAATGTGAGCCAATAAGAAAGAGCAACATGAAAATTACTGTCCTTCATTGTTGATATATCCCAAATAGTTGATTTTCTCCACAAAATAATTAAAAGCCCTTTATAATCACCTGAGAAAGCATCAGTAGGTATTTAACAATTCTTCATACTGGTTAGATGATAACAATTCTTCATACTGGTCAGATACTTCGTGTATCTGAAACCTATGAACCAGAAAGCCCTTTTGTTGATACTCCAAAACATCTTATGACATTTACTTTATTTAAGTGTACAGAGGCCTTCATAATGAATCAGTGCTTTTGAAAAGTAATTAATCTTGACATTTATTAACTGATTTCTCATATTTAGAGACTGATTAAGGTTCAATTAAGATCAATACTGAGCAATATGCTAAATAAGAAATAAGTTTTCACAAACATATAAACACATATGGAATCGCATCTGAAAGCAGTCCAGCAGACACCCCGCAGGGTGGTGTATGTGCAGCAAAAACAAATCCATCTCATCATCGTGGGTCCTTTGTTATTTGCTAATTCATCTTGCCTGGTTCTCCTTTTGTAAAATAAGAGGAATGAAAGGACACTAAAATGAGGGCAAAAGAAAAATAAGCATAATGATAATAATGAAAGTAATTCCTTTTGAGACCTCAATTTCTCAAATGTTTTTACAATTGATATCCCACTTGGTCTTCATACACCTTGAAAAAAATAGAAGCACAGGTGAGATTGAAGAAGTCCGATTAGAGAGAGGCTGCATTTCCAGTCGCTCTGTGCTCATGATTCGAGTAGTGAGAGTACTGTTTTTCAGCCAAGTGGGTGAAAGAGGGAATTCACTAAAATTCAATATCAGATACTCAGAGTCTCTTAGAGATCCGAAATTTAGGTATATTGAAAAAAGGGCAAAAAAAAAAAGTACCCTGAGCCAAGAGTGTTGTGGCATTGGAACAGTGCTGATTTACCCCAGGAGGGAGGGACAAACACAGAGAGAGAAAAACAGACACATTTGGCACAGAAAAACCTCCAGAACAGAAAAGAAGCCTGAACTTAGCTGATCCAGAAGCTGCATAGCAAACTGGTATTTGAAAAATACTCTGTTTCTCATCTGGCAAGTGGAGAGCTAAGGAGGAGCCCTCGTGAGGATCCTACAGTGCAGCTTGCTGCTGTGAGAGCCTGGGGCCCATAGCACGTTTCTATACTGTGCTGGCAAGCACCTACTGCATGGCCTTCCATCTATTAGCAGAATGTGAGTACATGGGCACAGAGAAGACTGTAGCTAGAGGAATTAAAATCAGAAATATGGATGGGGAGCCTAACTTGCTGCCCTTTAGGTCTGGGAGCTCACACAACCAGCAGAAGAGTATAGAAAAACTGAAAAGGCAGGCATGAGTAAACTTGGGAGCTAAGATGTATTTGCAGGCAATAAAGTGTGAAAGATCTCTGGAGGGTTGACTCCCCTTCCCTACAAGTAGAATTCTGCAGATGCTCCTGAGACATAAATTCCCAACAGAAATCAGCATTTCCCCATTTCTAAGGGTATGTTGATTTAATCTCTCCAGAGCAGATGCCACTCAACAAGTCCCAAAGGCCTGATTACAGCTAAGCCCCAGCCACTTGAACGCACCACATAGAACTCTGCAGCAGCCCCACAGAGGAAGGGCATCCATGTGGTCTATCCATACAAAACTTCAATTGATTTACTTCTCATTCCATCCTACTGTTTACTGGTTAAAAGGGAAGTTGAAAGCTATTTCAATAAGTTTCAGATGTAGGTCATACCAGCTGTCAGCTCAGTGAGCAACACAAAAATAAAAAGGATTTAACAACCCCCAGGCCTCACTCTAAAGGGTATGTAGCCCAGGAAGAAACAGAAAGAAGGACAGGAGGGCACAGAAAATAATCATCCATCTTTGTCAAAAATTTTGACCTTGGTGGAAAAAATTCTTTCATTTTTCATTAAGAATCTTTTTTCTCATTTTCTTTTTGGTGTTCTTGATTGTTTTTTGGATAGATAGATTATGTGTATATATACAAATGTGTCTATATGTGTGTGTATATAGACACGTATATATGTACATATATGTGTATGTACACACGTATTTGTTTTTTTTTTTCTCATTTTATTTTTTGTAAACATTACTTTTGTCTTGTCTTGGAGAATTAGGGTTTTGTTTGTTTATTTTGGCTTGGTTTGCTTTTGTTTCTCGTTTCTCTTTCTCATCCCTCTAATAGCCAAATTCTCTTGTTCTTTCTTGACTTTCTTCATTTTATGTATTTCTTTTCTCTTCTTTATTTATACCAAAACGTGTCACATCACTTCTTCTTTCTCTCTGATCATATTTTGAAAATTCTAAGCTTTCTTTATCTTCCCCTGATAATTTTTTCTCTTTTAATGAAGTGTATTTTTGTCATCTTCTAGAACAAATGAGTTTCTACAACTCTTCTCCGCATTCATGTTATTGCAGTTATTACTACTATGGAAGGTGTAGTTGACACTTGCTAGTTACTTTAATGATATATATTAATGATATATCTGGCTACTGATTGTTTTTGTTGTTTGTAATTACTGACCCCACTATTCCTGTTTTTGTGATAATGAGTTTTGTAGATGTGATAGTAGACACCAGATATCTATTTTAATGCTATGTGTTGTTTACTTTTGTTATTGCTGTTGTTTGCTTACCCCTGTTCTGTGACATCTCCCAAAGTTTATAATTCACAAGCAGCTGAGTACAAAAATATGGAAGGGGATGAAATATTCTTTTGAATAATAAATAATTCAAAAGAATGATTATACAAATGATCAGTGAATTCCAAAGGAATTCAGAAAAAAATACTGAATGAATTAAGGAAGTCAGTAAAGGAGTGAATAAGAAATTATTCAAGGTGATAGAAATAATGAAAAACAACATAAATCTTGGAAAATAAAAAATGTAATAAATGAAATAAAATGATCAGTTGAAAGTCTCTCTAATAAAGTAGATTATGCTGAGGGCAGAATCTCAGAACTAGAAGACAAAGTGGCTGGCCTTGAACATTCAGAAAGTATTTTTAAAAAGTAATAATGACCAGAATATACAAGCATTGAGACATTAAGAGACCAAATATAAAAATTATTTAAATCAAAAGAGGTTTGTGGGGTGAAAGTTAATGAAATGGATAACCTATTCAGGAAAATAATAACAAAAATTTTCCAAACCTTGAGAATGAGAAGAATATCCAGATACAGAATGCATTCAGAACCTCAAACAGAAAAGATAAAAAAAGAACCTCTCCATGACGCATAATTAAAATGTCTAATATATAGAACAAAGATAGAATTTCTAAACTCACAAGAGAAAATTTAGTCACATTTAGAAGCAAGTCAATCAGAATAGCTTCTGATTTCTCAGCATAAACTCTAAAATCCAGGATGGCTTGGAATAACGTGTTATAAGCTCTGAAAGAAAATAACTGCCAAACAAGATTGTTATAAACAGCAAAGTTAATCTTCAGAATAAAAGAGAAAGAAAAAAAATTTCCAAGATAAGCAGAAACTGAAAGAATTCATGACAACTAAGCCAGCACTACGAAAATACTTAGAGTATTACACAGAAAAGACATTAAAAACAAACCCCAAAACTCACAAACGATCAAATCGCATTTGAAGAGTAGTGAAACAAATTAGAAACAGGAAATTGAAACATTAAACATTAGAATCTAAGAACATTATGAGAATATAAAATGACAGGAATTAATAAGCTTGCCTCTATAATGAAATTGAAATATAAATGCACTCAACTCTCCAATTAAAAGACATAGGCTGGCAAAATGAATTTAAAAACAAGACCCAACTATACATTGTTTGCAAAAGATTCAACATACAGGCAAAGACAGCCACAGGCTGAAAATGAAAGAATGGAAATTGATTCACTATGCAAATAGAGCCCCCAAACAATCAGGATTAGCTATTCTCATATTCAGCAAGGCAGGCTTCATGCCAAAATTGATCAGAAGAGGCAAAGAAGGTCATTTATTACTGGAAAAAGGAACAATCCAAGAAGTCATAATGATAGTAAATATTTATGCTACAAAATTGATTACTTAATTGCATAAAACAGACACTGCCCAATCTAAAAACTCAAATAGGCTCCGGTACATTAATACTGGATGATTTCAACACACCTCTCCCAGCCATAGATAGGTGGACCAGACAGACATAAGCTCAGCGAAGACTTTTCAGACGTAAAAAATTTATAAATCAAATGGACTTAACAGACATCTATAGGATATTTCATCCAACAACAGCCAAATTTCCTTTTCTCTCAGCTACTCATGGAACCTTGGGGATATTTTAGGCCACTCTTTTGTTTTGTTTTGCTTTTTGGTACTGGGGATTGAACCCAAGGGTGCTTTGAAATTGAGCTTCATCTTCAGCCCTTTTTATTTTTCCTTTTGTGACCTGGTCTCAGTAAATTGCTTACAGCCTTGATAAGTTGCTGATGCCAGCCTGGAATTTGTAATCCTCTTGCTGCAGCCTCCAAAGTTGCTGGGATAGCATGTGCCATCATGCCCAGCTAGGCCGCTGTTTTAGGCAATTTTTTCATTGCTCTGACCAAAACACGTGACAAGAGCAACTTTGAGGAAGAAAAATTGATTTGGGACACACTGTTTCAGAGATCTCAGTCCACACATGACCAACTCCATTGCTCTGAGCCCAAGATGAGGCAGCACATCATGATGGAAGAGCTCAGTGGAGGGAAGCTGGTCAACTCAAGGTGGGGTTAGGAAGAAGGCTAGAGGAAGGGAAAAGTAAGGGACCACAGAAAATAAAAACCCCACCAAGGCACACCCCCAGTGGCCCACTTCCTCCAGTCACACCCTACCTGTCTACAGTTAACCCCCAGTCAGTACATTCAAAGTAGGATGGACTGATTGGGTTTCAGCTTTTATAATCCAACATTTTTACCTCTCTATATTCCTTGCATGTTATCAGATTATAATGAAATGAAATTAGAAATAAACACCAAAAGAAACTATACAAACTATTTAAACATATGAGAATTGAACAATATATTTTTGAATGACAAATGGATGATAGAAGAAATTAGGGAAGAAATTTTAAATTCCTAGAATCAACAAGAATAGTGTGATACAACATCAGAGAAACTCTAAGATATTATGAAGGTGGTCCTAAGAGGAAAGTATAGCTATGGGAGCTTACATAAAAAAATCAGAAATATCTCAAATAGCCAGGTGCAGTGGTACAGACTTGTAAACCTGCAGCTTAGGAGGCTGAGACAGGAGGATCACAAGTTCAAAGCCAGGCTCAGCAATTTAGTGAGGCCCTAAGTAACTTAGTGAGACTCTGTCTCAAAATAAAATATAAAAAGGGCTGGAGATGTGGCTCAGAGATTAAGCACTCCTGGGTTCAATCTAAGCATGAAAAGGAGGAGGAGAAGGAGAAGGAGGAGAAAGAAAGAAAAAGAAAATTCTCAAAATCTCAAACAACCTAATGATGCATCACAAAGCCCTTAAAAGAAAAGAACAAACCAATCTGCCAGTAAATAATTAGGATCAGATCTGAAATCTATGAGAATTTTAAAAAATACAAAGGAACAATTAAATGAAGACTTAGTTCTTTGAAAAGATAACCAAGATGATAAACCCTTAGCAAAACTAACCAAAAGAAAACTAAAGAGTACTCAAATTAATAAAATTAGGTATGAAAAAAGGAGAACTCACCACAGATATCACAGAAATCCAGAAGATCATTAGGGACTATTTTGATAACTTATACTCCAATAAGTTAAAAAACCTAGAAGAGATGGATTAATTTCTAGACACATATGACCTGGCAAAATTGAATCAAAATGATGTAGAAAATCTAAACAGAATAATAACTAGCAATAACATGAAAGCAGTAATAAAACAATAAGTAAACGCTTCCAACAACCACAACAAAAGAAAGTCCAAGACCAAATGGATTACCAGACCTTTAAAAAACTAATACCAATGTTCCTAAAATTACTACAGGATATGGGGATGGAACAGTTCCAAATTCATTCTATGAAGCCAGTATCACCCTCATATCAAAACCAGATAAGGATACACCAAGGAAAGAAAAATGCAGACCAACATCCCTGAACAACTTAGATGCAAACATCTTTAATAAACTATTAGCAAATCATTTAATAACATTAACAAGATTATACATCATGAACAAGTTGTTTTTATCCCAAAAATGCAAGAATGGCTTAACATACACAAATCAATAAATATAATTCACCACATAACAGAATTAAAGACAAAAATCACAATAATCATCTTGATAGATGCAAAGAAAGCCTTTGAGAAAATTCAGCATCCATTCATAACAAAAAAGATGAAAAAACATGGGTAGAAGGAACTTATCTCAACATCATAAAGATTATAAATGACAAACCCAAAGCCAACATGATAGTGAATGGGGAAAAAAAACTGAAAGCATTTCCTTTAAAATCTGGAACAAGAAAAAGATGCCCATCGTCAATACTCCTCCTTAATAAAGTACTAGAAATTCTAACCAGAGCATTTAGGCAATAGAAGAAAAATAGAAGTGTAATAGAATATTAGCTCAGAAAGATACAGGCCAAAGATATAGACACTAGAACGCTGAATGAAGATTAGTGTCTAATCATATAGTAAGGCATTGCTGTTTGGAAAAACAAGAGGTAACACATATGGAAAGAAATTTGGGCAGAATTCCATGCTCATTGATGAAGAGCGTTAAGACTTTTAAAAGACCATACTAAGAATATCATAGAAAACAAAGCTGTTGGGTTTAGGCGGGCACCATGGGAGGGTTGCTAGGCATTGAACCCAGGTCCTCACACATGCTAAGCATGCACTTCACACTAAGCTACACTACCAGCCCAAATGAAGATATTTTTAAAACCTATTGCTATCATATATTTTAAAAATAATGAAGATACTGACTACACCTTGATGAAGGGCACAGATAAAAGAGAGATTTCTGAGATATAATGACAATATCCAAATTTCCAGATAAAGATGGTGAACTGAGGTAATTTAATTTGCAACGTGGAATCCTGCTAGGATCAGGAAATGGCAGCATCAGAATCTTCTAGAAATAGAGTTAAATGTAAGAGGACTCACTGGACATCTACTTGAAAAACAGATCACTAAAGCCCCTCCTCCCTCCAAATGGGAGTTTAATTTTCTAAAAAGGCAAAATAGAGGATCTTCACACTTGGGAGTATCTGACACTGATAAAGATAAGAAGATGATACTGAAAATAAGAGTATGAAGTTATGTTTACATGTCCCATGCTAAGACTCCCAGCTCCCTTAATTTGGCTTCCAGAATTCTAGCAACAAACATATGTCCCTTAGACACAATATGAAAAGATTATTTTCTGGATAATTTGACCAGCCTAATAGAAAGACCTAAAGATTCTGTTTTCAGGAATCCTTTGATGGGAAGACCCAATAAGATCATCCTGTGATGCATCTCATTAGGTACAGTCCCCATTCATCCACTCACATTTTCTAATCAAGTCTAATCTCCTACTCTCACATATGAGGATCATGAGATACATGAGAAAATATCTAGCATGAATTTCAGACACCAAAATTTAACTAGTCAATTAAGAAAAGTAACTCAAAGGAAAGAGACTCTCCAAAGAGCAAGGGGTTGAAAACTAATGTCAATAAACTCAGAAATATAAAAAGAGATCCTCTGTGAAACAAAAATAAAATACTATCAAGACAAAGTAAAGCAAAATAAAATTCATTGAAAAATCTAATAATAGAAATTAAAAACACAATAGATGGTTTGGAAAATAACAGTGAAGACACCTCCCAGAGCAGAGCAGAATGCCGACGAGATGACAAACATGTCCAGACAGAAACACTGAGCCAGCCCAGGAGATCCCAGAGCTGAGTAGGGAAGTTTCTAGCAAAACGGAGAAAATGAAGGGGAGGAAATAACTAAAGAAATTATTCAAGAAAATAGTCCAAGGCTGAAGGATATGGTTTCCTAGATTCTTAAAGGTCAGCACCAGGGATAAAAATTAATATTTTGAAAGTTAAGAGCAAAGGAAAAAAAAAACTTACAAATTCCCACAGGGAGAGGAGACATGGCTCACAAAGTTTAGGGAGTCACAATGACTTTGAGTTTCTTAATATCAACTATGGAAAGTAGAAAGCAATGCA
This sequence comes from Geosciurus inauris, assembly GCA_004024805.1. Classification (NCBI taxonomy): domain Eukaryota; kingdom Metazoa; phylum Chordata; class Mammalia; order Rodentia; family Sciuridae; genus Geosciurus; species Geosciurus inauris. Next base: position 9,342 of record PVHX01010697.1, on the reverse strand, counting down.
TTAAAAATTCTGGAAAAAAATCATTCTAGGATTCTATCCCCAGCCAAAAATTATGAATCAAGTATGAGGGTAGAATAGAAATTTTTTTTCAAAGTCTTAAAGTAAATTTCAAAATATTTATCTTCAAGCACCCTTCTCTGGAAGTTAGTGACTCCACCAAAATGAAGGAGTCAACCAAGAAATAAAAAGATAGGAAATACAGGAAAAGAGGGCTCTAAACAGGAGGAAAAGGGAATCGTAAGGGAAACCACAACAAATTCTAGGATGTTAGTGATACAGCAGCTAATAAAACAAATTAGTCCAGACAAAACATTCCAGGAGAGTGTTTCTTCAAGATGATGAAATTAATTACTGATTCATCTAAATAAACTGCAAGAGACTTGGAGGAATGTAGAAGTTTAGGGTTGAATTAATGATAAGTATTCTATGGAAAATAAAGAAAATGCACATACAAAATATCATAATTATTAAATCTAGGAAAATAAAAAGTAGAGAAGGAATGAGCAGAGTGCATACCTCAACTGTGACTTGTCATGATAACTGTAAAGCCAGATGACCAAAAGGCAGAGAATTAAAACCGCTGGGCAAGGCTGTATTGGAAATACACGCTCTCAGGCTGAACTCTCTCGCCCATCAGAGTGTGTCCAGGAGAGTGGCGCAAGTGTTCTGCAGTAAAGAAAATTTAAAGGGCCCGGTCAGGAAGGGGAAGGCTTAAGGCAGGAATGAAGGGGCTATGAGATAGGAAGAGGAGGTATCTAGAATCCTGCGTCCCTTGGGATTGGTCAGGGGGTCCTGCCGAGGTCAGAGTCCTTCCGGAATGAGTCAGGAAAAGTCCACTGATTGGTAGGAGGCACCATTACTGCTTACATATCAGCGTCTGGTAGGCTGTTCCTTTGCGCATGCGGGCTGTTTGATGCTTCATTCCCCGCAGCTGCTCCAAACTGATGCCCTACACCTGCTGCAGCTCCGCAGAATCCCCCACGCTGCATGTCCTGCGTCTGCTGCTGCCCCCTGGAACTGCCACGTTGTACGCTCTGCGTCTGCCTCCTGCAAGATCTCGAGCCAACCCAACAATAACATAAGACTGAATAATCCTTTAATCTTAGTGTAATGGGGGGGAAGATAAATAAAGAGATAGGTGAACAGATGAAAGAAAATAAACTTCCTGCAAAGAAGTCAATATGTCATGCCTAAGTCAAAAGAAAATCAAGAGCTGGAATTATGAACCTGCTCTTTAGAAATACAGTGCTATGCTGGTTGCTGTGGCACAAGCCTGTTATCACAGTAAATCACAGAAACTCAGAAGGCTGAGGCAGGAGGAATGCAAGTTCAAGGCCAGCCTCAGCAACTCTGTGAGACCTTACCTCAAAATAAAAAGGGATGTGGATGTAGTTGAGTGGTAGAGCACACCTAGGTTCAATCCCCGGAGAAAAAAAGAAAGAAATATGGTGACATATACCAAATGAAGCCATCAAAAGAACTTAAGTAGTTGACCTTAGTGATGAGGAAATGGAGGGTGGAGGAGACTTCTATTTTCACAACCATTTGGCTTTTAAACTGTGTGTACATAGAACTTTGATAAAAATGAAGACTGAATGAAAGAATATAGTATTTTAATTTTAAAAATCAATGGGAAGAATGTATCTGAGAAAGAGAGGCTAATATATAAATGACTCAGAAGTTTCAGATTTAAGTGACTGACAGATGCAAAGTCCAAAGGAAATGTTGGATTTAAAGGAAGTAATAATTGTAATTTTAAAGGTATAGCATTAATGGGAACAAACAACCACCCAGTGACACAAAATCATGGAGAGTCATTCTGTACTTCAGAACATTAAGGCTGCAAGCAACCTTGAAGATCATGCTGCTTCTGCTTCTTGAATCCCTTCTAGGACCTCTTTTGCAAGGGCTGCCCACGCTTTATTTGAACACCTACGACAACCAGGCATTCACCATATCCTCTAGCACCCACTTCTAGCTTGAACCGTTCTATCATTAAGTGGAACCTCCTTTAGCAAAGCTAAATCTGCACATACATTTGCCCAGATAGTATTCTATGGTTCTTCACTCTCCCTTTTCATTACTTGAAGATAGGGAGCTCTGCCCTTCCATCCTCAGTGCCTTTAATAACTACCCAATGTTTTTTTTATCTGTTCTCTAGACTCCCTTAATGGAATCAGAGAACCTAACGTTCTACTACAAGAATCTAAACATTGAAATATGAGTAAGAATGGAAACATATAAAATGATGTCCATTGATTCCTGGCTAATGATAAAGACTTGAATAAATGACGACTCCTGGGATTTCTTCTATTCTTGAATATCAACTTGAATGATTCTGGACAGGAATTTCTGTGTCAGCTCTGACACAGCAGGCAGAGGAAGGTGAGGGGACAGGGAAAGAAGGGCTCTGCCCCACGCCTTGCCATCTGCAGGTGCTTCTGAAGACAGCTGCCATGAGGCTAGACTCTAAACCTCGTCTGAGAGCTAACTCAAGTTCAAGTTAAAACCAAGTACAGCAGCGTTGTTTCCAGAAGATTTGATTCTTCAAGCTGTGCTAAGTGCCTTTTTGCCTCTACACATGAAAATTTCTACATTTTTTTTAGTTTGTTTCTATTGAAAAGAAAATGGTTTAGGTGATTATGGAGGAGTAGCTTGTCCGCTCCACACAAATTCCACTTGTGATTTTTTTCTGTTAAAATTACAAAATTCTTTTTAATAGATAATTTATGTTCTGCTAAGACAGGTTTTTTTTTTAGAACAGTAATAAGCGCTCAAACTTCCCACAGGCAAAAATATATATGTATATGTTCAATATGCAATCTTAGAGCTCAGCTCTCACCAGAGGCCTATCCATCTTACATGATCAAGAGATGGTCTCCAGTAGCTCTCTGTGGGTGACTGAACACTGTAGAAGAGTGATGACATACAAACTCTCTTTCTGGACTTGATTTTCACCAATATCAAATGCAAAAGATAAAAATTCCTTCAGGATCCCTTATTTGAAAAACTTTAACTCTCCTAATACCCATTCTCTTAAATTTAATTTTTATAAATTCATTTATCAAATATTAATTGAGCATCTACTATGTGACCAGCAACCATTCTGGGTATAGGGAATACAGCAGTGAATGAGACAGAAAAGATCCCTGGAGCACACATTCTCAGAGTAGAGAATCCTCATTATCTATTTGTTTTTAAATAAAATAAAACAAGGTGATGTCCTGGTCAGAAGCTGTTGGGGTTGACAACTGACTATACAGGGTAATCAGAAAAATCTTCTCCCTGGAGATATTAGAAGCAAAAACCAAGCGTCCAGAACAGGCACTAAAGGGGGAAGAGAAAGAATATTTCAGGCTGAGGAGAACAAGTACAAAGGCCTTAGAGGGCTCTTGAGCATGATTATTCTACAAGAACATTCTGGGGAAGATTTTAATGTCTTCAGTGTAATGGATGCCTTGCTGCCCCTGAGCACCCAACTGAGACACTCATTCCCCAGCTGCCAGCCTGTTGCAGCTGATGGCTTGAAACTGAGGCCCAGTGCAGGAATCACCTGCAGCCCAGGAGTGTCTCCCCCAAATGGACTGGCCACGGAGGCATCATGACCCAGTTCCCAGGCCTTCCAGTTCCTGGGCACCCCACAAGCTAGCCAAGCCCCTGTTGTGACTGGGTCATAGCTTAACTCCTTCTGTCCAATCCTACTTCCTTCACTCTCCTGCAGGTAATGATTCTGAGGGCACTTCCAACACACCTCTCGTATACAGATCTCCATCTCGGAGTCTCTTTTCTCTGATGCACCCTGCTAAAGATCTGGATTTATTATTTCAGGCACTTGAAAGTGTAACAATATAACAGCAGCCCACCACCAAATTTAGGAATCATTTAAGAGTGCCTAGTGTTTTCTTACTATGTCTGTGTGCTTAATAGGTAACTTGACATGAGGTCCTAACTAGTCTCCAAGCATCTAGTTTTGCTTCTCTGAAATCTGTCCCATGCTGCTGAGTGATGCTTACCAGCCAAGAATCTGAACATGGTTATAGCCCACTAAAGCATTTCCATGTCTCTCAGTGGCCTTAAAGTCCTCTGATCTGCATGGCCCAGTGTCTGTCTTCCTGTGTAGCTCTTTTATCACTTTCTTGGACCCTATCTTCATGATATTTTGGCCTGTTTCACATCCTCTTGGCTGTGTTTGAACCTGAAGTTTCAACCTCTGCTTAGCAAATCTCTTTTTGTTATTTGAAAGCTAGCCTCTGCAAAAGCCTTCCATAGCCCCCATTCTCAGAGTTCCTAACATCTTCCCTGCACCTCTACTCTATCCTGTGTGATTTTTTTTATTGGACGTATCACTATAAACATATGCACCTTCATTTCTTTGAAGTCAAATGGCATATGTCCTATTCATTTTTTACCCCTCCCAGCATTTGGCATAGTACCAGTCACTTTGGAAACACTTGCAAAGGCCAGCTCATTCTGATTTAGTCTTGGGAAGAAAGTATAAGCACAAAATATATCCATAAAATAGATACCTTATTAGCAACCTCTTTGCAATTATAGAATCCATCTTAACTGAAAGATTATTTTCACTGGGCCCTGAAAGAGGAGGGGCAGAAACTGATGTATGCTGTTTGTACTGTAAATGTAACTGCCACCCCCCAATCTCTGAAAGTCTCAGGGATCTAACATCCTAAATGGACCTTTGCCAACTACTACATTTCCATACTTTCCCACTTCAGTGCAACCCTCCAAATTAGCAGTTTCCACTATGTTAAGACCTTGTCATGAGTATTTATTAATTCTTCCAGTCCAGATGGGAGAAAAGACAAACAGCAGATTAGAGCAACACACTGAGTGCTTTGTTTGTTTTGAATGTGTACAAATGTAAATATTATCAAAGCAATCCATGAAATGAAGAAAAACTCCTGGTTGGGCAATTAAAAAGAACAAATTGTTTTTTTCAGAAACTTTGTTGGGGAGTGCTGCATGTAAATATTGACCAATTGATAATAGCAATCATGAGCCCAACAGAAAACTAGCTTTCTGTTCCTAACAATTCCAGTGTGCAGGAGGGATAATATTTAGTAGAAAAGTCAGTGGCCTCCAAGACACAACACTTGAGCTTCAAGTCTCTGAACAGCAAGTGGCCTTCAGCAAGATACTTAACTTCTGCTAGCCCTCATATGTGAGATGGGGTCATCTCCAACTCACATCGTCCTTTTGAGAATTGAATGAATGCAGTTTATGTCAGATGTACAGTATGGGCTCTGGCATAACTAGGCTTCAATAAGTCTTCACTCAAAGCAAAAAAGTGTTTCAACCAAAACCATATTCTTTTTGTCCTAAAACCCAAACATAGCAAATCAGAAGAAATTCATTCTTACAGAGCAACGCCATCACTCATCTCTGCATGACTTGTTATCTTGATTTTGAATTTCTCATTTGAATCTTCTAAACAATCAGAAAATCAGTTTAAGAAATTAATCACACTGCCAACCATATATACTATACTGTAGTACATTTGATTTCTTTTTCCTGAATAAACAGACAAATGGCAGTTAAATAGTAAAACAAGAATATGATGGATATCATAGCCCTAGCTTCATGTATGACTGCATGTATGTTGTGATTCTACATCACATACAACCAGAGAAATGAAAAGTTGTGCTCCATCTGTGTACAATGAATCAAAATGCACGCTGCTATCATGTATATCTAAGTAGAATAAATAAATAAATAAATAAATAAATAAATAAATAAATAAATAAATAAAATTAAGAAAAAAAAGGAAAATCAAACACCTGGAAGATTAGTAGTTTTCCGTATCTTTTTACTCCAGAAAATATATAAGTAGATTACAACTTTTCTGCATGTCTTAAAAGCACATTTTGTTCTGACCACCTATATGCAACAATGGAATCTCAAATGGTCAATGCAGTCCAATCCACACACTATAAAAAACCACACCATCAAAAATTTTAACTCTCCAGGACAGTTTTGAAAGATAACCTCTCAGATGTTATTAAAAATCATGTTGCTCATTGTTTTTAAGGTTGATAATACTGCAAGATACAATGCTTCAACAGAGAAGCAAACAATCTACAAACTGCTGGCCCCTTTGATATGCAAAATGATAAGTCCTGGCAAGGAGACTAGAAGCTATAGCAAATCTTTATTTTTTAAGAAATCTATTAATCGGCCTTTGGTGCAGCCCTGCTTGATGCAAATTGTACTACTTGTCAAGACTTTTGTTTAGTCAGAAATAAAAGGCTTAGTGGATAAAGGTTTGGCCTTTCCCTACTGGTTTTCTGCCAAACTGTGACCTAAAATGAATGAATTGGTATTGAGTGGGGCCTCCTGACTCTGTAATTTAATGCTGACAGTAATTAGCTAAGAAGGGGGTGTTATAATGAAAGCCCAGGGCATGGTGTTTATGTGATTTTACCCAGCTGCAATAGAGGACACCTTCTTTTTCTGTCTTTTCCATTTACCACCTATGAAAAGGGAAAAAGTGCAAGTCATAAAAGATCCTGGCTGCTTGACTCTCTGATAAATCTCTGGGCAGTGAAGACCTTGGCTTTAAATTAGCTGTCAGGCTTCAGCCATCTCACTCTCTGGTTCTCTCTAGAGTCAGCAACAGTGCAAAGATGTTATAAATGGATTCATATGTCTTGATTAATGCCTCCTTCTGTAAACAGCCTTTGAGCATACAGCCCCGACATAGGGATGCCCGGTTCTAAAGGTTAATCGTTGCATCAATAGCATATTCAAGACATCCTGCTTTTTCACACTTCTGCTCTTTTCTTTTTGGATTTCAAATTCTCTTAAGAGTAAATGAGAAAGAGAAGGCTTAATAGCAGAATCAACGTCTATTGTTAGACACTTCCTGTGTCAATAAAGGATCATTCTTCAATATCTATCTCATAGAACAAAGGAAATCCTCTGTATGGTTTCAGATTGAAGCCTTTCCTTCTTGGTCCTTAAAAATTGCTTTAACGGGGAAGGTCTGCACCTATGCAACTCCTCTGTACCTTGAGCTTGGGATAATTTTCTCGATGAAATGAAGTTTTTTGCATCAGTCTAACATTAGGAGCTCCAAGTAATCAGACTATAACTCTGTGTTACAAGCAAACACTGAGAAAACTTTAGGCTTGTTCTTCTCCAACTACTGCCAGTCTTTGTGTTGCCTGAATGTCACTCAGTTGCTTTGAGAAAAAAATCAAAAAGTGAAATGCAAGGAGACAGAGGGGGAAAGAGTATGCTAATACATTTTTACTTCATCCCAAGCTATAGCTCAGGGAGGAACTGTTGATAAGAGATTTTGTCACCTCAATTATTCCCAATGAATTGGAAGCAAATCTTCCTTAAAGTGTTTATTAACACTGTCATTTACTCAGTTTTGTAAAGTGTACGTAAATTAGATCTTTGTTTACTCTATCCCAGATAGGAACAAAAATAAAACACTTTGATAAAAACAACTATGTAATTACTTCGCTATCCTAGAAAATAAGCAATTCTACCTAAGATTAATAGATTACATTAGTCCATTTCCAAAAGAAAAATAATATGAAAGCAAGAATTATGTGCAAGAAATTGGTTAGGAATTCCAATTAATTCTAGTTAGTTTTTCAGAGTCTTTTTATTCTATGTACAGACTATGTTTGCATAAATTTAATTTGAATTTCCAGAACATCAATTCTGTCCATGTTCAAATGAAATAGACAATACATATCCCTAAAATTGAGGGATTATCTGGCCATTTGCCACCGTTCATCTCCAATTATTGCATGTTCTTACTCTCTGCCACTGTTCTACTTCTGAAGTAAAATTCTGCTATAATGAAGAGGCTTCTAATGTAATCTGTGTGAAATCAATGGTCAGTTGAGATAAAGATTCACAGTGATCCATCTACTCTCTTGTTTTTGTGACTGAGACCTCAGACAGGAATCCATCGTACCAGATAAAATGATCATTGGAACTAGTAATCAGTAGGTAGAACTAGTAATCAAGGGAATCCCCCTTGGGAAAATAAGCAGCAATCAGGGTGAGCCACATCCAAGAATGGGGAACAAGGAAACTTATTTCAGGCCCTGAGGAGTGAAGAGCTCAGTTAGATTGCAGTCCTCTCACTATTCATTGCACAGTTGTTGAACCTGCTTGAGCAAACAAAAAGAAATTCATGACCACCTATTGTTTCAACTTCCAAAATATTTGCTAATGTAATAATTCAGAAAAAAAGGGAGGTCTTGGGATTTTATGTGCATAAAGAATAGTATAGATGTGATGAGGTAGGGATGTATGAGTGGTGATGAGATGAAGAGTTATAAATGACATGCTACAAGGGAAAATACTGGAGAATGAGGTCGACCAAGTTAACTTACATGCATGCCTGAAGATGGCATAAGGAATCCTGCTACTGTGTATAATTATAATGTACCAGTAAAAAATAATTAATTAATTAAAAATAGTAATAACGTGTTACACAGGTCCATTTTTACAAGCTTATGCTACTGGGTATAAGAAGGGAAGGGTGAAACCTGGCAAGCAGGAAGAAATGATAGGATTTGGCAACTTGCTGTTCTCTTTAGTATTCTTTGATCTCCTCTGAAGAACTAGTATTTGGTTTCTTTCTAAGATATCTAATACAATAAAAATTCATCTCTTGCAAATATTCCTCACTGGGTCAAGATCTAAATTAATTATCATCTTGGTAGTATACAGCAGCTTGATTGAAGCATAATTCTCATAATAAAAAATGCACCCTTTTAAAGTATATAGTTCCGTGCTGGGATACAGCTCAGTGGCACAGCCCTCGCACAGCATGCACTGGACCCTGAGTTTGGTTCCCAGAACCACAAAAAAATAAAATAAATTAAAGTTGCATACAATTTCAATACGGCTAGTAAGGCCTAATTAGTCCAGCCCAAAACTCTTTTAAGAACAAGAAAAGTATGTAATTCAGAAGTTGTTAGTATTTTCAAAGCTGTCACCACTATCAATTTCAGAATATTTTCATCACCATAAAGGGAAAATGTGTGTCTGCTGGCAGTCACTCCCCATTCCACTCTATTCTCAGCTCCTAGCAACCACTCACCTACTTTCGATCTCGATGGATTTTCCCCTGTTCTGAACATATGATAAAGTGAAATCATGCCACAAGTACCCTTTGGTGGTTGGCTCCCTCAGTTGGCATAATTTCTTCAAGGTTTATCCATGTATCAGTGCTTCATTCCCTATTAGTGTCAAATTATATATATTTTTTGCCACATTTTGTTTATCCATTCATCAAGTGATGAATATTTGATTACTTTCACTTCTCAGCTAGTATGAACAAAAGTGCCACCAGCA
>PVHX01010696.1:36195-68651 GCA_004024805.1 Geosciurus inauris | reverse complement strand
CCGGGCGCGGTGGCTCAAGCCTGTAATCCCAGCACTTAGGGAGGCTGAGACAGGAGAATCGCGAGTTCAAAGCCAGCCTCAGCAATGGCGAGGTGCTAAGCAACTCAGTGAGACCCTGTCTCTACATAAAACACAAAATAGGGCTGGGGATGTGGCTCAGTGGTCGAGTGCCCCTGAGTTCAATCCCCAGTACCAAAAAGAAAAAGAAAAAGAATCAATCCTGTTTGGGATTTACTTCAAAATAAGGGGAGGGGCTGGGATTGTAGCTCAGCGGTAGAGCGCTTGCCTCGCATGCGTGAGGCCCTGGGTTCGATCCTCAGCACCACATACAAAGCAATAAATAAAGACATTGTGTCCATCTACAGCTAAAAAAAAAAATTAAAAATTAAAAAAAAAAAAATAAGGGGAGGGGTATTAGAGAAATACCTGACTGACCACAAGTTGACGATCCTGGCAGCCAGGCGATGGTGCCTGAAGCTTCATGTCATTATTCTCTTCTCTTGTGCATGGTAGAATTATCCCAGTATAAATGTTTTTAACATTTTAAAAAGAAAGAAAAAGAACATGAATAAAAAGAAAACCTTCAGAAGAACTTAAAAGCCGAAATTTAATGGGCCATATTCTCTGATCATGATCCAATAAAATTAGACACAAATATGATTCCAAAATCCCTTTTCTTCCCACTTGGTGCTGGGGATCAAACCCAGAAGCCTTCTATTATTGAGCTACAACTCCTGTTCTTTTTATTTCTATTTATTTACTTATTTGTTTTTTGTAGTACTGAGGATTTAACCCAAGGGTACTCTCCCACTGACATCCAGCCCTTTTTAAAATTATTATTTTTATTTTGAGACAGGGTCTCCGTAAGTTTCTATAGCTGACCTCAAACTTGCAATTTTCCCTCCTCAGCTTCCCAAGTTGCTGGGATTGCAGGTAGGTGCCACCTTACCCAGCCCGATTCTCAAAATTCTAATTATAGTTGTCCCTCAGTATCCTCAGGGGACTAGTTCTAGGATGTCTTCAGATGCCAAAATTCACAGGCGCTCAGAGTCCTTATATAAAATGGTGTGGTATGTGCATATATCTATGGACATTCTTCTAGGAATTTTTTTTTGGCAGGAGGAGTACCAGGGATTGAACTCAGGGGCATTCAGCCACTGAGCCACATCCCCAGCCCTATTTTATATTTTATTTAGAGACAGGGTCTCACTGAATTGCTTAGTGCCTCACTTTTGCTGAGGCTGGTTTTGAACTCCTCCTGCCTCAGCCTCCTAAGCCGCTAGGATTAACTGCATGCACCACCGTGCCTGGCTGTAGTTTATTTTTAAAATCTTATTTATTTTTGCACTACTGGGGATTGAACCCAGGGGCAGGGTTATATTCTCAGTCCTTTTTTTTTCTTCTTTCTTTTTTAAATTTGAGACAAGTATCCCTAAATTGCTGAGGCTGACCTTGAATTTGGGATCCTCTGCCTCAGCCTCACGAGTGGCTGGAGTCATAGGCATGCACCACCATGCCTAGCTATCTTATATAGTTTAAATAATCTGCAGATTACTTAAAATACTTAACACAATGTAAATTCTATGTAAATAGTTGTTATATTGTATTGTTTAGGGCATGATGACAAGAAAAAATGTCTGCTATGTATTTAGTATAGAAGCAATGTTTTAAAAAATATTTTTTATCTGCCATTGGTTGAATCAGAGGTTGTAGAACCCATGGATACAGAAATTAATGATAGGAGAGGAAATCAAACTAAACTTAAAAATTAGAAAATGATGAAAAACAATATTTTTATTCATTCATTAATATGTCCATTCATTCATTCATTCAACATGCCTACATTGAATGCTCATGGTGTGTTTGAGACCATGAGAAGTGCAAGGCCCTGTCCACATGGATCTCACGTTCTCATGACATGGGGAGACAAAAACAAAGAAATTGGGGAAACTGCATTTTTTTTGGGTACTGGGGATTGAACTCAGGGGCACTCGACCACTGAGCCACATCCCCAGCCCTATTTTGTGTTTTATGTAGAGACAGGGTCTCACTGAGTTGCTTAGCACCTCGCCATTGCTGAGGCTGGCTTTGAACTCGCGATTCTCCTGTCTCAACCTCCCTAAGTGCTGGGATTACAGGCTTGAGCCACCGTGCCTGGCTATGAGCCACGGCACCTGGCTTGCATTTTAAATCAAATTAATTTCTAAAAAGAAAAAAATTGGGAAACCTGTAAAGCACCATGTAGTAGTATGTGCTCCACAAACCAAGCAGGCTAAGGTAGAGGCTGTCAGGATGGGGAAAATGGGTGTGGTCAAGTGTGGGGCTGGCTAATTTAGTGAGATGGGCAGAGAAGTCCTCCTGGAGAGATGATATGTGGACAGATTTGAATGAGGCAGGGCAGCAAGTCTAGGAGAGCCAGGCTTGGAGCTCTTGGAGAGGGGGTGTTTCTGCACTAGTGCCCATGGGTGCTGGTCTGAACCTGTGCTCAGAGTGGGGGGAATAGGAGCTGGGCCCAGGCCTGTCCATCAGGAGCAGCCAGAGATAAGGGACTTCTCCAGGATAGGAGATAATCCAGCTGTATCTTGGGGCACCCCAGTTGATTCTGGTAGCAGGCTGGCTGCCTGGGGAAGTGGGTGCATACTGTCTGGTGGAGTGGCACAAGGGAATCACTGGTCACTTCTCTGGAGTGGCAGTGATCAGCACCTTAGCTCAGTGTCCAGTAGCCTCCTACACAGCTGGGACAGAGCATATGTGGCTACACGTTACTTCACACATTCATTCATTCATTCATTCATTCATTGTCTGTGTGTTGAGAACATGAGCTGCTTGAGGACAGGGACCCTCAAGGAGCAAGTAGGTGGCTCCAGTGCATGTGGGGAGCTAGCTGGCAAGTCCACCCCACTGCCCTGAACTGTGAGTACCCTGAGGTTCCCAAGAAGGAAGTCCAGGGGGAGCTGGTGACAACCAGGCACAGGTGTGGTTCAGACTCTGGAAAAACACTGGAACCAGGGATGAGTCATGAGTTTTACCTCAGACTGAGGCTAGCCAGGTGTAATGGTACTCACCTATAATCCCAGTGATGTGAGAGGCTGAGTCAGGAGGAGCTCAAGTTCAAGGCCAGCCTTAGCAACTTAGCAAGACTCTGTGTCAAAACAAAAAATAAAAAAGCCTTAGAATGTAGCTCAGTGCTAGAGTGCCCTGAATTCAGTCTCCAGTATGGAGGGGGGCAGGGGTGGTATATGTGGCAGGGGGAGTGACTAGAGTTTCAGTTACATATTCTTTTTTTTTTTTTTTTTTTGGTACCAAGGATTGAACTCAGGGACACTTAAAGCACATCACCAGCCCTGTTTTGTATTTTATTTGGAGACAAGGTCTCACTGAGTTGCTTAGGGCTTCACTAAATTGCTGAGGCTGGGTTTGAACTCACAATCCTCCTGCCTCAGCCTCCTGAGCCACTGGGATTACAAGTGTGCACTACCATGCCTGGCTTTACTTAATTTTTAAGTAATTCTTTTTTTTTTTTTTAATTGAAGTGTTTTGGTGTTTGTTTGGGGGTTGTGTGTGTGTGTATGTGTGGTGCTGGGGATTGAATCCACAGCCTGGTGCATGCTAGGCAAACTCTCTACCACTGAGCCACACCCCCAGCCTTAAGTAATTCTTAACTGCTCTGTAGGGTAGATTATATTATCCCCATTTTCCAGATGAGGACGCCTCAGCTCAGGGTTTAGGTAACATGCCCAAAGTCACATGACTAATAGAGGGCAAAGCTGCTTCTCTTCAGGAGCCTCTGACTTTCTTTCTGCCCTCCTACCTTCCAGGAGCCTAGGCAGGCTGAGCTTTAGGATGCCTTTGTAGCCACGGGCAGTTGTTGCTGCAATAAGGCAGGATGGTGGAGAAGAGCTCCAACAGGTGTACTAAGTGGCTATAGACACTGGGCGTCCTTGGGTAGGAGGGGACATTGGGCAGTGTCTTGCCATAGAACATAGCCACTCTTGAGGACCACACAAAAGCTGGCTGGAGTTCTCCTGCCCAAGGATACATCCATTCAAATAGAGGGAGTATACTGTGAAAAGGGAACCATCAGCCAAGGGGAACGGTCCCAGGCCTACCTGGCCTGGAGCACCCGTGATAGCATACCTAGTGCATCCCTGGATATTAAGGTATCTAGCATGCAGTGTGACACATAGTAGGTGCTCCATCACTGGTTGCTATTATAATGAAGACTTAACTTGCTTATGTAGAAATTGAATTGGAAACTGAATTTCCTTCTAGGCTGAGAGCAGGAGAGCTCTCTGGGGCCAGGGTTGGGAACCAGATGAAATCTGTTTCTAATGGGAGTTCTGTGGAAGCTCAGCCAGTAGTTCTATCAAATTAGCAGGTTCAATAGACACAAGGGAACAGATTTCTTCCTGAGCCTGGACCCTGCCATCCCTCATCCCTTGGAAATCAGATTATAGGGAGGGCAGGGCCCAGGAGGAAACCAAACTAACACAATTACCAGCTCTTGCTTGTCCATGTCAGCCTGGGGCAAGGCAGGGAGGAGAGAGCAGAGGGAAAGCCAGAGCTTCTCTCAGGAAATGACAAATCCAAGAGAAGTGGATAGGACGAGCCCACCCTGCCTCACCGTGGGGCCCATCTGGGGATTAGTGGGTTCATCTGCATGGTCTCTATGGGATACCACGTTAAGGGCCTCAGTTCTCCCCTGGAGATCAGTGTGGGCCTTCCTTTTATAGCCATGATGCCATCACGCCGTCCTCAGGCTCCCCAGGGGTGGGGTGTTAGTTTCCGTCAAGGCCTTCTATGTCATTACTGATTCAAAGGCAGCCAACTGACCTTCCGCCAAGACTGCAGATAGCTGGTCTTTGATTTGCCATAAACTAGATTTTGGACGTTGGGTGCTCCTTAGGCCCAGTGTCCTCACCTGGAAATGAGCTTTATGATCCTGTGGTGCATGTGGAGCTCCTGTTCTCAGCTCCTGTTCTCTATCCATCTTCCCCCATTGTGAGGCAGGCGTGACCTTCAGGTGGGCTCTGACGGATCAAAGCCGTCAGCCCAGCACCATGAATCCTGCCTCCATGGCCTCAGGACTTGTAGGCTTTGTCCTGGCTGTGGTGGTCCAGGCACAGCCACCCTTCAGGCTTTCCTTCAGGGACTGCAGGAAGCTTTTCTTGCCTTACGTCCAAATGAGAACAAGGCAGCATGTTGTCCTGAGTGACAGTGACAACCACAACACCTGGCAGGAAGCCAGCCTGAGATAAAGCGACACACTTGGACAGCAGAGCCCAGAGAACTGCACAGAAAGAGACAGAGCCCCCAGAAATTGTGTGGCCACCTCATCATGGCACTTTCTAGTTCTACAGGCAGCCAGTAAGTCCCCATGGCTGTTTCATGCAGTTTGAGTTGCATTTCCTATCACTTGTCACCACCAGTCTCCCTATTTCCCGAGACTTTTTTCAGGCTTCGAAGTGCTGGAGCTTCTGATGGGAAATTGCCTCCTGTCATTTTCATGCACTGACTGCAGTCACACCCTGTACGGCTCACTGTGGACACACCCATTCTGTTTCCACAGGAAGGAAGACAGAGGATTGGTTTAGAGAGTCTTCTCATTTCCCGCTGATGTCAGTAAGCTAAGGACCATGGGAACTTTCCTAGGCCACATGGCAAAAGCCCAGCCACAGAGAACAGTGCGAATGAGGAGGAGAGTCGTGCCTGCTCAACTCAGCTAGTGGGCCTCGGCGTCCTCTGTCAACTGCTACCGGTTTAAATTGGGTTTCTGTCACTTGCACCCAAGAGAGCTGACTCATAAGATCACTTTATTCATTCGTTTCTCAGCACCCAACACTGTCTGGCACGTAGCAGAATTTCAATCAGAATTATGACTTTACTTCCCACGAACCCTTTTACCAACCTCCCCAAACTCATGACTGTATTAGTATTTTTGGTTCTCTGGAACAGGTTAGAATTTTGGGATTCAGCAAACATCCACCAGGTACTACCTATTTAGGTACAATACTATAAATTTTCATATATATATATATCATCCTTTATTAGCCAAAACTGCTCAAGTTAAGTTTACAGGTACTTTCTAGATAGAGAAACAGGCTAAGAGAGATTAGGTAGCATTTTAAAGTTGCACAGCTAACATGACAAAGTTAGGAAGAAAACACATGTCTTTGATAATAAACCTCTGGTCAGATAACAGAACGCCAAAGGGCCTGAATATCCCTCCCAACTTCCACTGTAAGGAAAGTCTCAGTTGCAACCTGGTGGTAGTTGTCTTCAGATGGTAGAGAAAGCAGTCTGGAGACTGGCAGAAGGAGCATCTCATGTAGACTCAGCTCTGAGTCAGTTCCAGGGAACCCTGGGTCAGTGCTGAGTTTTCAAATCTGAAGGGCCAGAGGCAAGTATATGCCATTTGAGGGCAATGGGCTATGGGCAGGGTCAAGGTAGGTGAACCTTACCTAGTTCCTGTATGAAACCAGAAGCGTAAAGAGGAAGCACCCAAGATAACCCATGTGAACATTCTCTCCCCTTCTTTTTAACCATCTTTACTGAGATATAATTTGTGTATCATAAAATCCAGGTGGATCATCTAATGTATACAATTCATTGGTTTTTAGTTTATTTCCTCAGTTGTGTAAACATTGCTAAGAACATTTTCATCATCTCCCAAACAAATCCCACCCTCAGTGGTCCTCACTCTCCACTCTTCCCCCAAATTCCCTTTCCCACCCTAGCGAACAATCTACTCGGTCTTCATAGATTTACTTATTCTGGACACTTCATAGAAATGGAACCATATACTAAATAGTCTTTTATGACTGGCTTCTTTCAGTTAGTGTAATGTTTTCAAAGTTCATCTACATTGTAGCGGGAATCAGTATTTCATTCCTTTTTATGGCTAATTAGTATCCCATTGTATGCATAGACCACATTGGTTATCTGTTCATTAGTTGATGAACACTTCGGGCTATTATCCACTTTCTGGGTAGTCTGAATAATTCTGCTATGAACATCCATTCATATGCAAGTTATTGTGTGGCTTTCTCTTCTCTGATTTCTGTGTTTACCCCTGTCTTTCTCCATAGGTGCTAGCTGTGGGGTAAGTAGTAAAACACGCCTTTTGTGTTTATGAAAAATGTGTTCTTCTTTTGTGTGTGTGCGTTTTTCGTATACATTCACAATACTGTGTTTTAGTTCTTCTCTCTCTTTTTTAAAGATTTTTTTTTAGTTGTAGATGGACACAATGTCTTTATTTTTTTGCTTTGTATGTGGTGCTGAGGATCAAACCCAGGGCCTCACGCATGCGAGGCAAGCGCTCTACCACTGAGCCACAACCCCAGCCCTAGTTCTTCTCTCTTACTGCTTTTTTAGGATCTGTGTTTTTAGGATCCATCCATGGAATACCTCTGATCATGACTTCCAACAGCTATGTGGCCCCCAGGGGTGGACTACACTACATTTTGCATTATCTGTTTCCATGGGGATGAAGATCTTGTCTCCAACTCCCTGCTACCGCTCACAGACATCCTAGCACATGTCCACTCCAGGATCCTGGTGGCAAAGCCTAGCACGTGTGTCCAGGAGTGGCTTCTTGCTGATTCATTGAATGTGCGCACTTCCTCTGAGTAGTGCTGGCATGGGAACACTCTTTGCCCTGCTGGCAGGCAACAAGACTGGGGACACAAGGAGAAGAAATTGCAGTTTTCATCTTTTCCCACACAGAAGTAATAGCTAAGACACACTCTTCATGAAGCTTCAGGACCTCAGTTCAGAGGTGCTTGCTACCTGCTGAAAGTAAGAGACAAACCCCTCTTTTCATTTCATGTCTCACAGCATTTGCCAAATGTCTAGAACATTGATTTTCTTTAAACGTTCTTCTCTTATTAAGTAAAGTTTCTGTTGTTGTACTGAGAATTGAACCAGGGGGGATTTACCACTGAGCTACCTCCCCAGTCCTATTTATTTATTTGGTGCTGGGAATTGAACCCAGGGGGTCACATGCATGCCAGGCAAGCACTTTACCACTGAACATCCCCAGCCCTCTCCCCAGTTCTTCCCCCCACCCCTAGTCCTTATAATTTTTTGTTTGAAACAGGGTAAATTTGTTGAGGATGGCTTTGAACTTGTGATCCTCTTATCTCAGCCTCCCAAGGCACTGGGATTACAGGTGTGTGCCACTGCTCCCAGCATTATATGGCTTTTCTTAAAGTGAAAGCCATACTCCTACTCAACAGACCAAAGCCGAGAGTGACCTGGGCAGTGCCTGGACAGTGTCGGTACTGTCCCTGGGAGGGCTGGCTGGTGGTGGAGGGGAAGCAGTGACAATGACTGCTTACTGCTCCCTCCAGCTGCTGCCCCTTTGTTCCTCTCCCCAGCTTCTAGTTTTCAAACTCTAGCTCTGCAGAGAAGCTTCTGTGGCTGGCTTTACTTAGAAGTATTTAGGTCAAAAAGGGAACCCTGCATTTCACAACACTAGCTGCATTTTTATGTATGTTCTCATAAATGCTGAGATAAAATAGATGAGGAGGAGGAGATGACGTCTTTGGAAAAGTCACCAGGATCGCCTATCTCTATTTGTCCCCTACCTTTTGCTTAATAGCAGTATCATGAACAGTGGAGCCAAAAATCATTGGACTGGAAAGAAGACATGATTATGATAACAATAATAGCAGACTTTCCCCCTGTCCTGGGGACTGAAACCAGGACCACCGAGCTACAGACATCCCCAGCCCTTTTTATATTGAGACAGGGTCTTACTAAGTTGCTCAGGTTGGCCTTACCTCAAACTTGTGATCCTCCTGCCTCTGCCTTCATCCTTAGCTGGGATTACAGGCATGTGCCACCATGCCCAGCCTAATAGCAGCTCTTTATCTAGCACCTTCTAAATGTCAGGCAGTGTGCAAGGTGCTTTATCTGTTTGTGTTCACAAATGCAAACAATAACATTGAAAGGTAAGCTTCATCTCAACTTTTGTGTGAGGAAATTCAGATTCAGAAGAGTTAAAGGACTTGGCTCATGTCATA
This sequence comes from Geosciurus inauris, assembly GCA_004024805.1. Classification (NCBI taxonomy): domain Eukaryota; kingdom Metazoa; phylum Chordata; class Mammalia; order Rodentia; family Sciuridae; genus Geosciurus; species Geosciurus inauris. The sequence goes on along the minus strand of PVHX01010696.1, from coordinate 59,625 downwards.
AAGCAGAAAGAGTTTATTTAAGTCTCTCTGCCTTTATTTTGCAGATTGAATCCAGGGCCTTGCACTTGTTAAACACGTGCCCTATCACTGAGCTACACCCCAGTCCCTCTCTGGCTTTCAAGGCTATATTCTCCCTACCACCTCATTCTATTTGGGCCCTCCACCACTTTCCACCCCTCCCAGGCCCTTGTCTCTCCACCACTCTACTGTTCTGAGGCAGACGGGCTGTGACTCCAAGCATGAGGGAAGAAGGTTTCTTGAAACCAGGAAGGGGCTCAGGGATCAGGGAACAGTTTAGAGAGTTAGAAAAGCTTGTTAGTCCTTCCCACCCCTACCCTGGGACTAAGGAGCAGGAGAAGCTAGAGATCCATGCCTAGAAATGGGCACAGAGGATTTGGGGCACAAGGTCCAGGCATGGTGCAGAAGCCGCTTCTCAAATCTTGCTCTCTGATTTTGTTGCCCCTCAGAGTAGGGCCCACAGTGTTTGCTCAGGACAGGAAGTTTTTTGTTTTTTGCTTTAAATATTTTTTAGTTGTTGATGGATTTTTATTTTTATTCATTTATTATTTATATGTGGTGCTGAGGCTCGAACCCAGTGCCTCACGCATGCTAGGCAAGCGCTTTACTACTGAGCTACAGCCCCAGCCCCGCAGGAAGTTTTAACAGCAGAAGCAGCCTAGGAAATTGAGCAGCTGACTCCCATGAACCCTAAAGTCACATTGAGGGCTAAGAGAAAGAAAGTCCCTGAAGTGTGGGCCCGACAGGTTTCCCCCCACCTCAGTCTTCTAACAGCTCTTGAGCTGTCTGGTCGTGGGGCTAGAAGACAGGAAGCACGAAAGGCTTAACGGATGGTGTGCATACTCTGGGAAGAACCTGGGGTGCGGTGCACTTAGCACGGGCACCGGGGGGACAATGGCAGAACTCTTTTCTGCACTGGTGCCCACTTACGCACTTTGTAGAACTGGGGCAGCTAGGGGGACAGGTTGTGCCCCCCGCAGCTCTAGGAGGACCACAGTGAGTAGCAGCCCCTGGGCTTAGGAACTACACAGACTGGAGAAGCACATGCCAGTCCTGCCCTCTGTGCCTAGAGGTCATCTTAGAGGCTTCCTGTTATCCTAGATTTTGAGGGTGGGCACACTGGAGCTTGAGAGAAGTGAAGATCTGGCACCAGAACTCTAGGAACTGAACAGGCTGCTTTCTGTTGTGAGGTCAGGCACTCAAGGTAAGGACCTGGCCAGGGATCTCCATCCTGTCTATCAAGACATTATTCCTGGCCCCAAAGACAACCAGGGGAGAGTCTTTGATCTTTCACTGAATTAGCAATCACAAGAGCCAATTCCAACTAGAATAGAAAGTCTAAATGATCTCATTTGACACATATGAGCTGATCATCTTAAATGCAGATACATCATGCCTACTGCCTCTGCAGTTCCACTTTGCCCCATAAGTTTGACTTCTTTTTGAAGGAGACCCTAGAGGGCTCCCATTCCTTCTCCCACCTCGCCTCTCCTCCATCACCCAGTGCACTAACATCAGGATCAGCCTTCCAGACCTTTCCTTCCTTCCAAGTGGAACTCAAGAACTCACCTTGTCTTGAGTTCATCATTTCATGTATATTAGCCTGGATGGTGAAGAGGCATAAATGTAGTGTTTAGCAGGCAGAAGGGCCGAACATTCACACCTCAGGGATAAAAAACTATCTGCTGGTCTTAGGAAATGTTTGCCTACTGCACCCCAAATTAGGGGAAGGAGAGTCAGTAGGTTGAATGGAGCTGCTGACTACACTCAAGAGGCCTCCTGAGAAATACAAGGAGTACCCTGATTCAGGGGAAGCCAAGGCCTGGGACATCACCATGGGTCTCTCCATAGGAGAACAACCTGGGGAGTTGTGGGATATGGATACTGGCCTTTGTGCCCGCTCTTGCCTCCACAGTCAGCCAGACCTGAATGTTCACCTATGGGTGCTAACCTACCTTCCCACTAAGGCTAAACTTGACCAGCTCCTGCCTATGGAATCCCAACCCAGACAACTGCTCCAAGAACAAAGCTCTGCAGTTCCCACTAAGTAGGGATAGTTAACACTGGGATAATAAAGGAGTACAAACTATAAATTGCTATCACAGGAGTTTAGGAAAAAGATCTTACCAGGACCCAGCAGTCAAGAAGAGAATATCGATCTGAACCAGTCTTTTTGGGCCTGCAGTTGGCAGATTCTATTTTAAACTTGTCCTTCCTTTTTTTTTTTTTAACAACTTGAAAGATCTTTCATTCTTATGCTTCTGCATACCTAAAACCTAAAGAATTCAGCTTCTACCCTCTGATCCCTTTTCTCTTTTCTTCCAGTCCCCCAGCGTGTTTATTGCTCATCTCTGAAAGTCATCCAAAGGATTTATTAACATCTCCCAGATGCTGAAACACCAGAACAGCATTTTGCAACCCAAAGTGGTCAGACCCCACAGAGGTACAGGACGTGAGCGTAAGCCCTTGCATGGGCTTTCTAGGGAAAGGGCGGGTGGTACCAGCTTGGTTGACTTTTTTTTTTTTTTTGGTACCAGGGATTGAACTCAGGGGCACTTGACCACTGAGCCCCATCCTCAGCCCTATTTTGTGTTTTATGTAGAGACAGGGTCTCACTGAGTTGCTTAGCGCCTCGCCATTGCTGAAGCTGGCTTTGAACTCGCAATTCTCCTGTCTCAGCCTCCCTAAGTGCTGGGATTACAAGCGTGCGCCACCGCGCCCGGCTGGTTGACTCTCTTTCATTTGCCAAAGGCTCTACCCAATTCAACCTGACTCTTCACGTGCCATTTTTAATCTCTTGCTATTGCTGCATGTTGTAATCAAAGCCCCAGCTAGAGTCACACTGGTTGTGGGTGGGGAGATCGGGTAAGCACCTTCCTCTAGGAGGAACCACAACCAGGAAGCAGCCAGCTCTGAGGAGAGCACTAGCCTCAGAGGCCAGGCCCCCTACTAACTGGCCCTGGACTTTCCATCTCCAAATTGAAGGAATGGAACCAGATGATGAGTTAACACCCGCCCCCTTTCAGGGTGAGCTCAAAAGTACTTCTTCAGGCCTTGACTCTTCTATGCCTTCTCTGCTTCCCCCGCCATGTGCTGGCTTCTTTTCTGGCCCACGTGTTTTATTTGAAAAGCTTTCCCCCTAAGTATAATTCCATTGCTTCTTTTCCACCAGCAATGCAAACCCCTTTCTTCTCACATTTCTCTGCCTGCCCTCTCCAAGTGCCACGCTTGTGTTCCTGGACCCCCAGCTCGTCCTGAGGGTTAGGGGGCTAACACTGAACTCTGACCCTTCCCCCCACCCTTGGCCTAGTCAGACTTCCCTGTTGGCTTTTTATAGTTTAGCTTCTTCTAGAATCAGATGTAGAGTATTATACACACACACCCCAAGCCTGTGTGGAAAACTCCGGTCAACACTCTCCTTTGGCACACACAGAACTTTTCCATGGCTTACCCCTTTCCTGGTTCTTTTAAGACTGGCTAAGGGCCAGGTTAGAGTGAAGGCCAGAGAAGTTTGGTGTTCCAGCCGCTAAGGTCTGGTCATCTCCAGCATCACCATATTAAGACTAGAGTTTAGTAAAATCTGTCGACTCTCACCCCAACCCCTGTAGATCTGCTGTCATAAGCAATGATTGATGAAGCCTGTTAGTCAGGCCTGGCTTTTTTGTTTTTAAATCTCCCAGCTCTCAGATGGAGTTGGCTTCCTAAGTCAAGGGAGGTGCCAAAGGCCCCAAATTTAGCTTTGTCAGGTCCATTATAAAGAAGATAATTTACTTTTTCTGTGGAAGACTTGCTGCAAAATAGTGAGTTCTCTTCTCTGAACAGCTTACTTTCCACGTTCCTTGACAGACTCCATCCAAAAAACCTTCTATGTGGGAGGTACATAGGTAGCAACAAGCAACAAGAATGAAAAAGGATGTGCTAATGATAGCAAACCCTTCAGTGCTTTTTATATATCAGGGATTTTTCTAAGCTATTAAATTACATATAGTTTCAAATATTACATACAGCCTTTTTTTTTTTTTTTTTTTTGGCTGTAGATGGACGCCATATTTTTATTATTTTTATGCGGTGCTGAGGATCAAACCCAGTGCCTCACGCATGTGCGGCAAGCATTCTACCTCTGAGCCACAGCCCCAGCCTGCCTTTTTTTTTTTTTTTTTTTTTTTTTTTTTTTTTTTTTTGAGATGGGTTCTCATGATGTTGCCAGGCTATCCTCAAACTCCTGGGCTCAAGTGATTCTCCCACCCCAACTTCTCAGTAGCTGGGTCAAGAGGGGCGTGCCACTGCGCCCTGCTGTGTTGGTTTTATATAGAGTTTGTCTTCATTCAATCCTCTGACAATGTGTTCCTGGTGTAGGCACTCTCCCCATTTTACAGGTAAGTTTGCAACTCTGAGCAGTTGTACACTTGCTAAAGATCTTGGTTTGCCAATTGACTCTGGCGGGCACTAAACAGATGTTTCAAGAATGAGAACTCGCTGGGTGCAGCGGAATGCCTATAATCCTAGAGGCTTGGGAGGCTGAGGTAAGAGGATTGCAAGTTCAAAGCCAGCCTCAGCAATTTAGCAAGGACCTAAGCAACTTGGCAAGACTCTGTCTCAAAGTTAAAAATAAAAAGGGCTGAGGATGTGGCTCAGTGGTTAAGTGCCCCTGGGTTCAATCCCCCAGTACCCACCCCCATCCAAAATGAGAACGCATCAGAGTGGGATGTAGAGAACACTTTGATTCCAGGGATTATAATGGAAGAAGTCAGATTCTAGAACTGAGAGGGATGTTTCAGTTCTCAAAAGGTTGGCTGACTTGCCCAAGGCCCACGCAGACCAATTCACTGAAAACCAAGTCTAGAATTCTCTTGTTAGTTCAGTGCCATTCCCACTATATTTACTAGTCTCTTAGGAAAAGAAGTTAACCTTAACTATTTTAGGTGGGGTCTTAGAAAATATTGCCTCTGAGACATAAAGAGAAAATAAGAAGTGGAAAAAGGAGATTGGGGCAAGCCCCAAAATTTTGTCACTGATCAGCCTAGGAATAATCAAATAGGAAGATGTATGTTACCCTATGAAAGTCTATGCCAATCACCAACCACCACATACTCACCTGTTCTTGGTGCATGTTTAAGTATGCTGTCTGGGTCCTTATACACTCTCCCGCCTCCCCTATGGTATTTGTGCACCCCAGCAAAGAGGTCTACAGATAATTACTCCCAAACCAATACTGCCTTTTTTGGCCTCCATTATAAATTAAGCGTTATACTTGGGATTTTGGTTGGAGAATCTCGATGACCACGTGTTTTAGACCATGCCAGTCCCGTGGTGTGCTAAATGCTAGTTAATATGAACCCAGGAAACTTTTTTTTTTTTGGTACTGGAGATTGAACTCAGGGGCACTCGACCCTTGAGCCACATCCCCAGCCCTATTTTGTGTTTTATGTAGAGACAGGGTCTCACTGAGTTGCTTAGTGCCTCGCCGTTGCTGAGGCTGGCTTTGAACTCGCGATTCTCCTGTCTCAGCCTCCCTAAGTGCTGGGATTACAGGCTTGAGTCACCGCGTCCGGCTCCAGGAAACTTTTTTTTTTAATTTTTAAAAATTTTATTCATTTATTACTTATATGTGGTGCTGAGGATCGAACCCAGCACCTCATGCATGCTAGGCAAGCGCTCTACCACTGAGCTACAGCCCCAGCCCCTCCAGGAAACTCTTAAACCCACCCAGCTCTTCATTTCTTCCATTACAGTCTTCTTAATCACCTTCCCCCTAATGTCTTCCCTCTTAACGTTCCTACACCACAAGAACTTATCTCATGGCTGAGGACACTACGAGGGTATCCGAGGACCTTAGTGTTTTACTCTTTCCCTAGTTTTGGCGGGGTGCTGCAGAGGCAGATAAAGGCAGACTTGAAGTTGGCATTCTGTACTTCTCTCCAGAGTCTATGAGCTCATGGCTTTGGGCCCATGAAAGGAGTAATTTTCCAACTTCAGTAATTTTGAATATTTTCTTACAACATGGTATCATAGCCCTGCATGACTGTTGTGTACAGCCCAAGTAAACCCTGTTGTGAATTGATCCCCCTGCTTGTCCCTGACTATATCAGTGCAGGGCCCTCTGAAGCTTACCTTTGCCTCTGAACCTCCATCCTGAGAAACATCTTACTACTTTTGTATTAATAATAAGAGCAATTAGGGTGCGGATGGATCAGATTTTTCATTTACAATCTACATAAGAAGCACTGATTCTTGTAATAAATTCAAAATTACTTTTATTTGAATTCATGTCATTTCAGTCCAGCATGGGGGCTCAAAAAAATGAGTACTCTGACTAGAATACCCCACCTGAGAGAACCACTTGTTCAAAGCCATAATCCTGCTACTGGGGGCAAGTCTGAGACTCACTAAGCCTCAGTTCACCTTGGTTGTTTCCACCCTATCACAAGGCCTTGCTTAGGTCATAAGGGAAGGACAATTTTCCTTTGGAAGTGTCTGTTTTCCTGACAAAAGTATTAGTTGGTAAGAACTTTTTGGTTAACTGCAGTAAACTACTTTATAGGTAGGGCATATGAATCTTGCCATTTTTTTTTTTAAAGGAAAAAAAGTCTGTGGGCCGGGGATGTAGTTCAGTGGTAAAGCGCTTGCATAGCACATGCAAGGCCCTGCGTTCAATTTTCAATACTGCAAAAAAAGGAAGAAAAAAAAAAGGAAAAAAGTTCACAATGTATGCCTAAGACAGGTCAGGGAAGGCAATTTGATATTTGGAAACATCAGAAACCATAAATGGGGTGAGGTGTTTGTTATGTCACTTTACTGTGATGCTCCCTAAGTTCCAACTAATACAAGTGTAAAAAGCTGGGGATGTAGTGCTCTATCACTAAACTACCAAAAAATCCCCAGTACCAAAAAAAAAAAAAAAACAAAAAAGAAAAAAGAAAAGTCAGTTGTTCTGGATTTCACCATCCAAAGTCCTGGTTAGCATGATAAAGGGAACCAAATAGATACCACCTTCCTATCCTACATTTTCTCCTCAGATATGACCTTTGTCCCAATACCTAGAAGTGACAATGACCATTGTCATGGATATGGAGTTTGTCTTTTAGTCCTCAGCAAGGCTTTGGATCAATTTTCCAACAGGGTAAAAATTAAAACAAGAATTAAAGGAAGAGGGGTGTCTAATCAACCAAGTCTTCCCAGGAAGAGAAGAGGAAGACAAGAGAAGTGAGTAACAGGTTTATTTGCATATACACAAGAGAAGAGTTAACGTTGCTGGGTGAAAAGAGGCAGGGCTGTGAGGAGGTAAGGCTTCAGCAGAGGAAGGCACCTTGACAGACAACAAGAGAGACTCTCAGCTCATTAAATCAAGCACAGTTGCAAATTTCATTTGCCCCAAGCCAACAACTCATTTAACCCATTTACCAACTGTCCTCAAGAATCATTTACAAAACCAGATGGGAAATAAAGTGGAGAGACAGTTTTACATATTTGGACCTGCCACTTAAAACTTTATGTACAAGATGCAGAAAAAAACCCAAGAGGTACTTTCAAATAGCTCTTAATCTAATCAGTGCTATCTGCTCTGCTAGTAAAAATACCATTGTGGAAGAATTTGGGGATTAAATGCACCTCTAAATCTGGGGCCTCAATTCTACAACAGTTTAGGCAAAGAGAACCAAGAAGTAGTTCCTGCCAGGTTTCTAGGACCACAACCACACCTACAAGATCCCTGGAAGTAAGGATGGAGTGGCCACAGAAACATCCATTTCTTAGCCTGCTCCAGTGGCTACGTCATGGGGCCTGTCTTGTCTGAACCTGCAATGCTGGGAAGTCTCTCCCAAGGAGGGAAGTCATCCTTCTAAAAACAATCTGTCTTGGCTTCTAATATTAACCAAAATGAATTTTGACTTCTCTTCTGAGTTCCCAAATGAAATAAAGGCTTTTAATATGAAAGACCAAGTTCTGCATTTGGCAACTATAACTACCCATAGCTAGTTCCCAAGGGGATTTTATTTCTTTTTCTCCAGGAAGATACGTGGATTGTCTTTAGAGAAGTCAGAACAGGCTACCTGCTGATTAGATTAAAATCAAACAAAACATAAGGGCTGGGTGTACTAAGAAGGGGAAGAGAAACACACACTGAGTGCTTATATCTTTTTTTTTTTTTTTTTTGTATATAAAGGATTAAAAATTTTCAATTTAATACATTTTGGAAAAGCAAATGTAAAATGACTTGGGCTTATAAAACCAGAATTTACAATTATCTGTGAATAGTCAAAGACAAATCATAGAACCATTTTGATTACAAATCCAAAGTAATTCTAATGTTGGTTACAGAATCACTGTCCCGCACCCCGAGTAAGAGTCCGGTTGTTGAATCATATGCATCCTCACTCTGCTCACACTCCACCTCCCTCTCCTAAAACAGTGCTAGGGTGGACCCCAGTCACGTCACACATGTATTAGGCACATCTGCCCTTCTGCAGAGTTTAGTGACATGTCATCTCCTCTCGACTTGCCAACCATTTTCCTTTTCTGAAGAACCATCTCCCCCAGAGCCTGCTTTCATCCAAGTCTTCAGCCTCCACAGGTGGCCTCCCCTTGGCCCCAGTTCCATCAGGACAGGTCCTCATCTAAGAGGAATGCTGGGCAGTGGGGCCACATTAGTCTCCAGTTAGGTCCTTATGCCAATCCCAGCTGGCTCCTAGTGCTCAAGAATGTTGCGCTGTTCCTTCTCCCTCGTTTCTTGCCAGCATTCTACCCTTCGTGACATACATGCTAACGTTTGGTCATTCCTAGGTCTTCCTGTCTCACACAAGCCTACCTTGATGACTGAGTGACTAGAACCACCACAACACTGAAAATCTCTTGGACTTTCCCCCTCTCAATCATTATCTGCCTCCATGGAACTCAGTCTCTTCCAGAAGCCAGTTGCCAAACCAGAGGCTCCTCTCCCCATACCCTCTGCATCCCAATGGACCTGCTCAATCTATCACCTTGAGATGCCTGCTGCGCGGTGACATTCAGTCAGAACACCACAGTCTTTGTCAAGGGCAAGTCTGGGGGAAAATGCCAGTCCCACCAATTCTGATGAATAGTTTTGGGCTGAATTAAAAGAGCATAGTACCGCATTCTGCTCTTCACTACACTTCTTCATTTACACACCTCTAACATCCACTTTAGTAGTTTGAGCACAAAGCTCTTGATAGCTGTCTCCTCCCCTTCCTTCAGTATGTCTTACCTCCATCACATGGAGCTAAGGAAGCACCTGCTGGCCTTTTGAGTGCCTCTTAGGAACTAGCACCTAACTGGGTAATGTGTTATCCACAACTAATCATATCTTATGGCCTCCATACAGTACATATTGCAGCATCACTCGATTTGCAGTGACATTTATCAGGGATCTATATGCTCTTGAACCAGATCTTAAGTGCTAACCTCCATTAAAATGTTCCACTTTTTTTATGTCCACATTAAATGCTCAATGAAGAAGTGTTACTTAGAGAAAACATGGAAGATTTCTTTTAAGAAAGGAACCATGCTTTCCTTTCCAGCACAGCCAGTGGGCTGCAGGCCTGTTTCACTCTCCTCTCCATGCTCTCAGCTCAAGTCTGCAACTCACTGGCAGCACGATCTGATTGAACAGGCGCTCCTTATTGAGACCAGAACACTCACGACACATGAACAGGGTGAGATGGCAAACCCTATAGACCCACAGGTCCTTGTTGATGGATCACAAAGAGAAAGGTCTCATTAGACAATGAGCTCACACACACCAGAGTGCACACACACAAGTCAAACACCCCAACAAGGATTCACTTTCACAGAACCTCGCACAGGTACACTATGCTCACATCTCGCTAGAAAAGGAATTACTTGGATTTCCCCACCTTTCTTTACACAGCACAAGCCAATGGCCAGTTAGACATTCAGACCCATTGTTGAATGTTGAATAGAAGGGAGCAGCAGCAGAAACGAAATTTCAGGCCCTGGTTTTATGTGCCTTTAATACTTTTTTCCCTTTCCTCTGTGTTTACTAAACAAGAATTTTTTTTTTTTTTTTTTGTAAGGCTACTTTTTGTAGCTTTTTTCCCTTTATATTTATCATGTTTTTAATTTCTTCTCTGAGGAGCAATTCTCTGAATCTGTGTCTTCCAATTCAACTCGGTGCCTTTTGAAGCCACTGTGGCCATGAACAGCCCTGCTGCTGTCTGTGGTGTCAGTGGGGTCCTCTCTTGTTCCAGCATTGTGAGTCTCACAGGTCATTTCAGACCCACAACAATCTTTGTGTAGGAGTGTCCCTGTCAGGGACGAGTTATCATGGTCAGTGTCTGAGTGTCCTGGGGAAGAGTAGGCCACTACCTCTAGCTCCCCATAGTTCTGCCCATTGTTGTGGGGATGAGGGGGCCGGGGGTGCAAGCGTCCATTGTTGTGGTTGGCACAGATGGTTTCAAGGCTCCTCTCCTCACTGTCATCAGACTGGGTCCTCGGACAGTTTCCAGACCCGCTGTTGAGAGTGGAGCCAGATGCCTTGGGTACAGGAGGAGAGGGTGGTTCCTCAGCCCGGCTGCTCAGGGCCTTGTTTAGGGCCTTTCCATTGAGCTTCTTGGTTTCAAAAGAGTGTTCTACAGAGCCAGCATTGTTAGTGTCTTGAGAGGTACCCTCTGGCGCCTCGGTCCAAGGTTGGGTGCTATGCTCATGGCCTGGGCCACTGCTGGGATTTCTAGTGGAAGTCCCTTCTTTAAAAGCATCCTTACTACAGCCTTCAGGTGGCAGGTCCTGGTTCCTTGGGACCATTGCTGTGTTTAGGCAGGCTTCCTTACTGGATGAAGGTGCTGGGCTATCTTTGTGGCTGGTTCCCGCTCTCCCTTCATCTGCCTCTCCCGTTACCAGGGAAGTCTCTCCATCTTTGTTATTTGAGTAGGAGATATAGGAGTAGCGAAGCCATTTGTAAGCTTTATAAATCTTTCGCTCGACTGATTCTATGTCAGAAGTTGGTGATGCCCGGCTTGGCTGAATCTCCAGAGTGGAAGTGCTCCGCTCAGGGGAGGAGGTAGGGGAAGAGGAAAGGTCATCCACTTTGATCTGGGGGTAATCATAGTTGTCTTCTCCAATGTAGGTGTTGGTGGGCTTGGTTGGGGCACTGGGCCTCTCTTCTCGGGGTATCTTCTGTCGCCGCCGCATGGCATTCCGCTGCCGGGTGGAGGCTCGGCGTTCATTCAGCTCCTCCTCATCCTCAGAGCTGCTGGAGCTGCTGGAGCTGCTGGATTCCTCTTCAGGACTAGGTGACCGTGGCCTGGGGAAGAGGTCTGTGTCCAGTTCAACCTCACAGGCATTCTCTTCAGAATCAGACTCATTAGACAGAGCCAGGAGGCGTTTGTCCTGGTAGCGACGCAGAGCAGACAGGCGCTGTTGGCGAGAAGCTGCATCCTCACATGTGGGCGTTGGTGGGGTTGATGCCACTGCATTTGTAGTGGTGACCCGCAGCGGCCCCAGGTGGAAGGCATTGTCTGCAGACTCATCTACTGTGGGAGGTGGGGAGCGGGGCAGTGAAGCTGAGGACTCAGAGTCAGTGTAGCCTGAGCGCTCACTGACCCCTGCGTGCAGTTGAAGGATGGTACTCTCACTGAGATCACTGTCTGAATCGGAGCTCCAGCCCTCAATCTCTCGGCGTACTAGGGAGTCAAAGAAGGCCATCATCCGGGGGTCTTCTTGGACCGACTGGTTGGCATAGTCATGTGACAGGCCACTCCCACTGTTCAGCACAAGGCTAATGTACTCTTCATGGGTGTAGAGGCAGCGGGAATCATCCTCAATTCGGCCATCCAGATCTCCGGTACATCCTGGCTGCTTGTATGGGCTCCAGATCTGCATAGATAAAAACAAGATAACTTAAAGATCAGCCAATATGTTAAAAACTTTCAGCAGGTTGAAGCTGTGTACAGAGATACCACTTTTCCAAAGGGAAAACAAACCCAGCAGTCAGAACCTCTGTGACAGTTAATATTTCGGCCTACAGTTCCACTTCTCAACCACAACATTCCCATTTTATTTTTTTGAGATGGGGGTCTTGTTATATTGGCTCAGATTGGCCTTGAATTCCTAATTCTCCCACATCAGCCTCTCTAGAAGCTGGAACTATAAGTGTGTGACACCATGCCCAATCTTGAACATTTCAACTTTTTGGCTAATGGGAATTGCTTACTGGTGATTGATAAGAATAGCCAACTGCCGACACTAGCTCCTCCTCAGATATGCAGGCATCAGTTGCCCAGGAAACTGGGTTCTCTTAACCAGGGAGCTACCGGCTTTCTCCCCAGTTCTTCTGTTAGCTGCAAGAATAGAGGTTACTGCAGCCTATCCCTTAACACTTCCCACTCTATGGTCAGGGATATGGGTTCACAGTTAAAAGATGACAGAACTAGGACTCCAACTCAGGGTTGTCTGATTCAAAGGCCCAACTTTACAAGCTGGATAAGCTATGCAAAAATCAAGTTCAAGGTAATTAAGCTGTCACTGCAAAACAATGATTAGCTCCACCTGACTGCCAGACTGGTCCACAAAATGGCACAGAGCAGCTCAGTTACATCAGCATGTAGCCATGGCAACTCAATGAAATTCCAGGCGATTTTCTTGCCTGACAGACTGGTGTCTATCTTTAGATGGCATTCAACCCAGAGAACAGTGGTCTCTCATTCCCCATCTGCTCTGTGACAGTTAATATTTCAGCCTACAAACAAAACAAAGGTTTTGTTTTGGCAAAGCTATCTAAGGACAAATTCACCTTCTTGTGGGAACTTTATGAGGCTCATTCCTGTTGTGCTTTACTTGGCAATTCCTGGGAGCTGTTGTTTCTTTGGAGTACTCTCAGTTCCAAGAAGGCTGAAGAAAACTTCTAGAGTAGCTTCTCTCCACCAACTCCCAAATCAGATTAATTCTTCCTTCAGTTTTTTTAAAATATTTTTTTTTAGTTGTAGATGGACACAATATCTTTATTTATTTTTATGTGGTGCTGAGGATCGAACCCAGAGCCTCATGCATATGAGGCAAGTGCTCTACCACCGAGCCAAAATCCCAGCCCCTCTTCCTTCAGTTTTATTCACTGTCCACAATTCCTCTTCCCAGGTATCTTTCCCTCTTTGGTTTCATAATCTCACCCAAGAGTTTTAAGGCAGTGATTCTTACACTTGAGCGCCCAAGAATCCTCTGAAGAATAATTACAAGGATGACTCTGAAAGCCTCATTCTTGAGAAATGTTTAAACATGGCATCTAGCACAAGGTTCAAGCTATAGATGACTATCTCTGTAGACAGGTACTTAAGGGACTAAAAGTTTAGTGGCTTAGAAAGGAAGCAGAGGGATCTAAAACATAAACTCCTTCGGATGTTTTTTGGGTCTTATTCTTAATTCTGAGCTAAGTTTCTCATCTTAGTCATCCCAGTTTAAAAATGGGAAAATGAGCCAGGCATGATGGTACATGCCTGATATCCCAGTGACTCAGGAGGCTAAGGCAAGAGGATCACAAGTTCAAAGCTAGCCTCAGCAATGTAGCGAAGCCTTAAGCAGCTTAGTGAGACCCTATCTCAAAATAAAAAAAGGGCGACGGTGCCTGTAATCCCAGTAGCTTGGGAGGGTGAGGCAAGAGGATCTCAAGTTCAAAGCCAGCCTCAGCAAAAAACGACAGGCTAAGCAACTCAGTGAGACCCTGTCTCTACATAAAATACAAAATAGAGCTGCAGATGTAGCTCAGTGGTTAAATACTCCTGGGTTCAAATCCCAACTGAAAAAAAAAAAGGTAAAATGTTATTAACCATGTTTCCCTAATATGAAGAGAAATCTATTTGTCCTTCAAAGAAACTCTGAATTTGTTAATAGAAGTGCAAAATAGTAATGGTGAGATGTTGGGCTGAGATTGTAGCTCAGTTGTAGAGCACTTACCTAACATGCATGAGACACTGGGCTTGATTCTTAGCACCATATATAAATAAATAAAATAAAGGTCCATTGACAACTAAAAAATATTTTTAAAAAGTAATGGTAAGATGTTGGCCTAACTACTTTGCAAACCAGTTTTAAGATTCCAATCTACCCAGTACTCTGTCCCAATGTTTTCACTTCAGGAATGAAAATAATAACATTGAAAATCAGCTTTTGTTTGGGCCCTGGAATGTATTCGACTGAGGCAGTCAGTCCATTCTTGAAGACTGTGGTAATGGAACAAAACAGGATCAAGAGGTAAGAGATGAGTACGGGTTCCCACTCAGCTGCTAACTTAGCTGGTGATCCTGAGGAAGGCTCAGATCCTTCACCTAAACAGTGAATTAGATGGATTTTCATCTAATCCTGATTCAGAGTAAAACAAAATAGCCAGTGTTCATCAAGGAATTGGTGTTACAGAGCTGCAGGATGAGCAGGAACCTTAGCCCAATCACTTCTCACGGCCCTGAGCAAATGACTTCAGTCTTGAAAGCCTCTATTTCTCATTTGTAGAAATAAGAATGATGAAATGACATAACCTGTACTCAAGCACCAACAGATGATGATGAAATGACATAACCTGTACTCAAGCACCAACAGATGTGGTGCTTCTTCTTTAATTTGGTGATTGAATACCGCAACCATAAAGATTTAGACCTACCCTCAGAGAGTTCTGCACATCAAAAATACTGACTGTCCCTATGATCTTGGTGTTCATCCTTAAAACACAAATTTCAGCCATTTGTAAAATTGTTCATTTCTGTATCCTGAAAGTCAATAACTTGGAAATTAAGCAATGAAAAAAACAACTTCCTATTACCTATTAAATGTGGCTAGGCATGCCTGTGGGGCGACACTCTAGAAAAGGAAGAATGACAGCTTTTTCTCTAAGCCTCATGAAGAGTTCAGTTCAAGAGCTGCTGAAGAAAAGGATGAAGCTCAATTCTTATTCATGTATCATCCAAATGAAAACCAATTAAGTGGCAAGTGAGCTACTAAGTAACCATAACATTGATGTAGCAACTCAAAGCCCTTTGTTCTCTTTAAGCAGTTACACTGAATTTAGAATTTGTTTACTACCAAGGAAATGTACAAAGATAAGGTTCTAAATTGTTATCCAAGGGCTTGCCACAGTGTGGCTTCCAACACTATCCGGGCCTGCCCACAGCCTGCCGTCCTGGCCTTATCTCCTAGACCCACCTTCTGGACCTCTTCACTTTGGCCAAATGTGATCATTTATTCACAAGCACAGTGTGTAGTAGCTGATGAATAAATACTTGTTGGTCCAATGAAATAAATATCCATGCCCTTTCTTGGAATGTTCTTTCCATCTTGCTTCTGTCTTTCCTTTTGAAGTCTTTATTCTTCAAAATTTAGCTTAAATATTAACCTATACTGAGATTACCACAGATGAGAAAAATCTCTTCTTCCTCCCATAGAACTTTATTTATATATGTCCTGTGCATATACTGCATTTTCTATCATCTTTATTTCTTGACTTTTCTACTGGGTCATCAATTCCTAGGGAGACCTCTGTTATCATTTTATGTTCCCCATAAGGCCTAGCACAAATAGCACACAGTAGGTACATCACAAATATGGGATGAATAAATGAATATTGAGCTTCAAGGGGTGTAGGAAGAAAGCCAGGATTTGCCTCATTCCCTCATATGTTTAACTGTAAAATATACCTCCTCTTTTGGCTTGTGTGGGCATTCAGTGGGACAGAAGGCCTGTTATGGGTGAGAATAGAGAGGCCCTGAGAAGAGGGATTCTTCTCTAAGCTAAAAAGGTAGCAGCAAAGGAAAAGGGCAAGGAGAAGGTAGAGTGGAGAGAGAGAAGCAGGTCTCAGGCTGGACTAGAACAGGGTAGGTGAGAACTCTTTGAGTCTTTTGAACCTTTCAGAAATGGCAAGCAATAAAGTGACATTTATTAAAATAGAAATTGTCATGCACAGGTCATTCCCAAGATGCTCCTGGGTGTCTCAAGTCCTCACTTTACAGAGGGAGATTGATCCAAGGGTGCTGAGACTCACTGGCCTCTCAGGGTGATACAGGCATAGGCAAGGGCAGTAACTGAAGGAGAGACAGGAGGCCAGCATCATGCTAGGTCTCCTCCTCCTCCTCCTCATCTCCCCTCCTGCAATGCTTTTACCATCACACCATTCCCAAGCAGATGGTGAAGGGGGAAGTCACTTGGGAGAGAGCAAAGCTGAGAACTCCAGAGCTTTCAGCTTTCCATCTCACTGTGGTCATCTGTGCATACTTAATGTTTCAAATGGCTAAACAACTCCTAGTTCCTATGGGAACCTGGGAGCAGTGAGCTCCATAGCTCAGTCTGGATAACCTCACAGAGAAAACATTTTCTTTTCTTTCTTGGGAACTTGGCTAGTTTCCAACCTATGACCTTTAGGGTAAGGACTTCAATTGACTAAACAATAATTGGAGACACTTAGCACAGAAGCATCCCCGAGTACACGGCTCAACAGGAATTCTCTTCTAAAGGAGATGCCCAAGCACAGAGCTCTCTGAAAGAAAGAATGATGTCAACAGGCCTAGAGAGGACATTATAGCGCCAATCCATTAGTCATAGGCCAAAGGAGAGGAGAAAGCAATGTAAGGGGCAGGGCCATTTCAATGGCAGCCCAAGTGAAAGAGTACTGAGAGGATCAAATCAGGCTGCCTGCTGCCTTCTCCCAGCATGGCAAACGTGGTGGAACAAAGGACAGGGCTCTATCATAGCTTTATCACTAATTATCTGTGTGACCTCAGACATTTAATTTATAATTTAAATTTCATCACCTGTAAAAACAAAAAGTTGGGGGAAATGACTTAAAAGACCACTCTCTATCTCTCTGGTGAAACAAGTGCAGCCAAGAAAGTCCTAATTCCCAGGACTAACATAGCCTGTGTAGAGGAAGTTGGACTAAGGGCAAATAAAAATACTGACCCACACACCAATATAATATTTTTTTATAGCTCTCTATAAAAATAGCTTTTTATAGTTTTTAAAAATACTTTTAAAATTGTAGATGGACACAATACCTTTATTTATTTATTTATTTATTTTAAATATTTATTTTTTGGTTGTAGGTGGACAGAATATCTTTATTTTATTTTTATGTGGTGCTGAGGATCAAACCCAGTGTCTCCCGCGTGCTAGGCGAGCACGCTACCACTGCGCCACAACCCCAGTCCCTATTTATTTATGTGGTGCTGAGGATCGAAGCCAGGGCCTCACACCTGCGAGGCAAGCGCTCTACCACTGAGCCACAGCCCCAGCCTCATGAAAGCTGTTTCTTGCCATCATATACAACTTGATTTAATTCCAGATAGTTGAAAACTTACTAAATCATCACAAACCAGTTTTTACTTTTTCTCTGAAACCTCTCTCACATCTCAAGATCATTTTAAGAAAAGAGTTCAAGAACTTTAACTTTTGGGGAGAGTATCATCTATCCTAATTTAACTCAAGTTATTTTACAGAGTCCTCAAAAACTTCTCATTTTCCCTGAATCTTCATTTCCTCAGATGTGGAAAAAGGATCACTAGCAACTGGAATGTGAGCAATGGGCAGTGGGCTATCCTTTTGTAGATACAGGCCATGCTGGGTTCCTCTGTTGTTGAGATTAAAATATTCCTTGGCTGAGATGAGTTCATTCAGCTGATGTGCAATTGATGTGTTTAGTATTTACATACAAGTAGCCTCAATCATAACCACACACAGTAGTGTTTTCTGCTGTACCCTGAGACGACTTATCTAGGTTCTGACAATCACTTAGTTATATCTGTGCCATTATCAGGATAGCAATTAATATAAACTGCACACTGAGTAACTGAAGGGATAGCGGCTCTCTTAACTTCCAGGTAAGGTTGGGGAAGCAGAATTCAAAATTCAAGGGAGGCCGAAGCTGGGCATGGTGGTACACGCCTGTAATCCCAGCACTTTGGGAGGCTGAGAGAGGAGAATCCCAAGTTCAAAATCAGCCTCAGCAACAGCGAAGTGCTAAGCAACTCAGTGAGACCCTGGCTCTACATAAAACACAAAAATAGGGCTAGGGATGTGGTTTGGTGGTAGAGTACCCCTGAGTTCAATCCCTGGTACCAAAAGAAAAAAGAAAAAAAGAAAGGGAGGCTGAGGCAGGAAAAATCCCAAGTTCAAGACCAGCCTTGGCAACTTAGCCAGACCATGTCTCAAAAAATAAAAAAGGGCTGGAGATAGAGCTTGCTGGCAGAGGACTTCTAGGTTCAATCCTCAGTCTCCACCCCTCAAAGGAAAATATTCAAAGGCCACTGGAAATGCTAATAGCATACAACGTAGTGTCTAAAAGACACCACTTGTTTTAAAGCCTAGTGACTAGTTTTAAAAATGGTTCTGGAATCATCCAAGGCCACAGGGAAGCCAGGGATCTTTGGAACAGCAGCTCTGGGAGGTCTAGAGATGTCTATGAGGTCATTAATTCCAGGCTGAGACCTGTATGGACTCCTTCTAAAAATAGCCATGTTTGAAAAACAGCTATATGTACATGCAATGGGATATTTATGGAACATATATAAGCATACATCTAACTGTCAGTCCATATATATGTAAAATACAGAAATTTATTCACATATATACGAAGTTCTTCTCACTGGTCTGTGGTCCTTCACCAAAACATGAGAAAGAAAAGGCCATCTTACACTTTTTTATGGAATTATATAAATGCATAGACATATATTTCTAATAAAAATAGATACATATAAACTATATTGATTTCTTTTTTTTTTTTCTTTTGGTACCAGGGATTGAACTCAGGGGCACTTGACCACTGAGACACATCCCCAACCCTATTTTATTGTTTTATGTAGAGACAGGGTCTCACTGAGTTGCTTAGCACCTCGCTTTTGCTGAGGCTGTATTTGAACTTGCAATTCTCCTGTTTCAGCCTCCCAAAGTGCTGGGATTACAGGTATGCGCCACTGCGCCTGGCTTTGATTTCTTAATACACATATTACAAACAGTTCTGAAAGAAGGGGTTTTAATATCAATATCAACTTTCCAATATTTTATAGTATGTCAAATTGAAAATTTTTATAGATCTTTTAGTTTGTTTAGTTACAAGGTCCTACATACATTGTTCCAGTTTCTTCTAATTATGAACTGTAATAATTTTTTCAAAAAGACAGAAGGGGAAGGTATCTCACCTTGATAATCTTTTCTACACCAGAAGAGCAGATCATGTAGGTATGGGGATTAAATCGGACCTGGTTAACAATAGAACGATGCCCTTTCAGCACCATAAAGGCTCCATTAACCACCCTGCCAATGCCACCTGGGAAGACAGAAGAAAACAAAAACCAAACAATGAGATGGACCAAAGTAAACAGGTTCCAGTAATGGCTGACAAACAGCTCTGAACAGGAGCAGAGGTTTTTTTTTGTTGTTAACTATGCCACCAGGAGAATGCTTAATCTTACAGATAAAGTTGCTAACGAAAGAGGGCTAAAACACCCCTTGGCATATGTTCTTCTCTTACCAAGAACCTTTATTTAGCTTGTAAGCATTGCCCGTGCCCACACACTGCAAGTCCATTGTCAATGAAACCAAAGCCACTTAAAATGTTCCTCAAGTTCTCGATCCGTAAGTTGGAATAAAGTATTACCTTATAAAAGGCCAACTGAGCAAAATGAGACTGAATTGCTTGTGAATATTTAGGCTGCTGAAGCAGGGACAGGCAGAACCTGAAACATATTATGACTTAATGTACAAATGGCATCTTGGATTCATTTGCCCTCAATTTCTATGATGAAAACAGGAAAAATGAAAACAAGGAAAACAGCCTACTGGGAAAATAATGGAGAGTTCCCATTTACCCCGATAGCAGGGAGAACTAAAAATAAAAGAGATTTAGATCACTTCCATAATAAGCAAGGTCCAAGTATTAAGAACTGAATTAGAGAGTGAGCCTAAAATAAGCATGTATGAGCCAGGTGTTGTGGCACAGTCCTTTAATCCCAGCTACTCAGGAGGCGGAGGCAGAAGGATCACAAGTTTGAGACTAGCCTGGGAAATTTAGTGAACTTCTATCTCAAAATTAACAAAAAAAAAAAAAAATCAAACAAGTCTAGGGATGTACCTCAGTGGTAGAGCACTTGCCTAGCATAAGTGAGGCCCTTGGTTCAATTCCTAGTGCTGCAGAAAACAAACAAATAAAACCCAAAAAAACAAAAAGCAAAACAAAGCTCTCATCATGTATGGATTAAATTTACCGGGCCACAGATTTTTTTTTGGTACTGGGGATTGAACTCAAGGGCATTTGACCACTGAGCCACACCCCCAGCCCTATTTTGTGTTTTATTTAGAGACAGGGTCTTACTGAGTTGCTTAGTGCCTTGCCATTGCTGAGGCTGGCTTTGAACTCCCGATTCTCCTGTCTCAGCCTCCCTAAGTGCTGGGATTACAGGCATGTGCCACTGCCCCCAGCTAAAGCTAAATTTTAAGGACAATCTTAAAAGCTTTCTTCTCAAGTAAATGAAAAAAGTACCAGAGGCCTGGAACTTCCAGTAGGTCAAAGAAAACATCGTTTATGAACTTGAGATAATTCACAGGTAGTGCTATTATATTTAGAGAACACAAGCACCCAAGTTCTGAAAGGTTGCTTCTGCACAATCATCAATAGCACAGCACACACAGGAAGCCAACTACGCCCCTGGCCAAGGTGCAAAATGTGGTGCATCCATACACAAATAAATGAGAGTTCATTTAATCAACGACTATCTTCTTGGCCCCTACCAGAAGCATGGCACCACGAGGGTACAAGGTATTATTAGGCACAGTGTCTGTTTCATGCGTCTCCATCCTACTCCCAGCTCTACTTTGTTCAAACATCAATGCCAAAGATTTCTTGATGTCTCCATGTCTGAATGAAAAAATAAGTAAAACAATGTCTCTTCCCCTGACATAACGTGGTTGTAAAGGCATCTTCTGCTTTTGGCCTGCTGATAAGACTTCTATTTTGCCTTAGGGAAGAGATCCCCCTTTACTGCAATAGACATATTTTTTTTTTAAAAATGAAGTTTTGACTCTGGATGTGGCAGGGGGGAGGGTGGGGGAAGGAAAGGGGAATGGGTATAGTAAAGATGGTTGATTGAGATGGTCATCACTACCTTTGCTGCGTGTATGAAGACACAAATGATGTGACTCTATCTGGTTTGCAACCTGAGAAATGGAAAAATTGGACTCTACATATGTACTATGTCTTGAAATGCATTTAAATAAATTAATAAAAAAAATAAAGTTTTGACAACAAAATTCAGACTGTACTGATTTGCTTCTTGGTGGTGCCAACTTAGCCCTTCTAAGTGCTTACTCAATTTGATGGGTGACAAAACTGTCCTTTGACTAAATGTTTTCCCATATTTGGCTTTATTAATATTTGAATTATCCAGGATGGAAAATACATTTCATATGTCAGCCCAACTTGATCAGGTTTGTTAATAAACTACAAAGAGAAAAAAGACTGACTAGGACACAGAACTAGAGGGTTTTTAAGAGAGAAAAAGGATCAAGAAAGGTTAGGCACTGAGGCAGGCTGTTATGGTGGGATCCCCTAATTTGAGTGTTTCTAGGATTTCTAGGGCGTGGTGGGAGGAAGGAAGGTGACTGGGGCCTATAAAAATAAAAATAAACTTGAGAGAATTAGAGAAGAGGGATCCATGAAAATTAAAAACAGTTGTCTAGATATAGGGATCTCAGCATCCCAAGGAATTCCTTGGGTCTCTTTCTTTTCTAGGTAAAAACGATGTCTTTTTCTTTGACAAGGATCATTCCTGCTCAGAGTTCTCTGTATTCTACTTTTCTGATATCCTACTCCTGCCTCCACTGGGATAGCAACAGCAAATAAACTTGAGGTTAAACCTAGTACTAATCTCTTGTTTAATCCTACTGCCTTCAAAAAAGGAATTTAAGTAACTCAAATAATTTATCCCAAGTCATACAACTAGCAGGATTTAAATCACTCTGTTTGGCTCCAATGCCTAGTATGCTTTCCTTTCCACCGTAGCAACTGATTTTAGGAAGTACAGGATTTAAATAGAACTGGATTTAGAGGCTTATAATAATTTTTAAATCTTTCTGGCAGTTATTAAATAGGTTGGTTTTCATTTAAGTCATGAATAAAGGCAGGGGAGTGCAGATTCTATCCAATGGTATTTTGAGCTATCGAGTATCACCATGGGACATTTCGTCACACTGCCTACACCGAATACTCCATGAGAGTACAGCTGGATCTGTCTTATTTACTCTTGCATATCTAGAATCTTGGGTACAAGCCCTAAAGTAGAGCAGGTCCACAGTAAATACTTGTTGAATGGAGAGTGCAATTTTAGAATAAGTAACACCAAAGGAATATGGATAGAGGGTCTCATGACTGACAAAACTGATCTTTCTGTCTTGATTGATAAAACTGATCTTTCTGTCAGACGTTACTTGGAATACAATCGTACTAACTTCCAAATCTAAAAAATAATTAAAGGGTATCAGTGTCTAAAAATTTGGACCATGGAAAAACTTTCATGCACTGTGTGACCTCATCTCATTTTTCTTCTTGTAATTTTTTTTCCCCCTTGGACAGGATAATCTTGCCCAGGCTGGTAATAAACTTATGGGCTCAAGTGCTTCTCCTGCCTCAGCCTTCCAAGTAGCTGCGACTATAGTTGTCCACCACTGTGTCTGGCTTTAGGAGTGATTTTAATATGCTGTTTTTTCTCCTCCTTCCCACCTAAATTGGTAACACTGGCACTAGGAAATCTAAAAGAGGATGAAGTCAACAGAGCCAAAGAATTGATGGCTCTATAAAATAGGTACAGGAGGGCTGGGATTGTAGCTCAGCGGTAGAGCGCTTGCCTCGCATGTGTGAGGCCCTGGGTTCGATCCTCAGCACCACATACAAGGCAATAAAATAAAGACATGGTATCCATCTACAATTAAAAAAAAAATGAGGCTTTCTTAAAAAAAAATAAAATAAAATAGGTACAGGAAGGATTATTTCTGTCATTTGTTTCAGGTAACCAAGGCTGTAGACACAGAATCATAGCAATGATGGGCTTGAGAGGTTCTCTATAGTATCTTTCTTGGTGCTTGTGTTTCAAATGATTGAATTGAGCTTAGATACAATGATTACTGAGAATAAATTTTTATTAACCTGGGGGACATAGATGAACCAGAGAGTTTCTGTTTTAATCTGAAATGGCTAAAGTCAAGATGCCCATATCATGCCAGGCGCGGTGGCTCAAGCCTGTAATCCCAGCACTTAGGGAGGCTGAGACAGGAGAATCGCGAGTTCAAAGCCAGCCTCAGCAATGGCGAGGCACTAAGCAACTCAGTGAGACCCTGTCTCTACATAAAACACAAAATAGGGCTGGGGATGTGGCTCAGTGGTCGAGTGCCCCTGAGTTCAATCCCCAGTACCAAAAAAAA
>PVHX01010696.1:0-36095 GCA_004024805.1 Geosciurus inauris | reverse complement strand
GCCCATATCAGTAAAAACCTGAGATCTTTCCTCCATTACTTTGCTAGACCCTTTGATAAATAGCAGGGTCAAATTGGAAGGAGTTAAGATCTTTTTCCCCTCACAAAACCTGTTACAATCTACATAAATTTCTTTCAGGGTCATCTTTGAAGACTCAGGTGAGAATTAACCTCAGTTCATAGTTGTTGAGCCATAATCTAATTACTATAATGAACACCAATGAATAAAACATTCCATATACAGGAAAAAAGAACCTCACTCATTCTTCAGTTCTCATTTGTTTATGTAGTTCTATATACTAGTCATTTTTTATAGGGGCATCTACACTGGCTAGTTGAGTAAAACATGCTGGTATTCTAGGTTTCATTCAAAAGTCAAAGCTGAAGTTCTCATATAGTCATCTTTCTATGGTTTAAAAGGTATGCTATACAGGTGGGGAAGGCTATGAGTCACTTTATCTATTCTATTTCAAGACCCCAGAAAAGAAAATGAAAGCAGGCCATCTCACTGAATTCCAGCACCAGGAATTCACTTGCTACCTTAGGGAACCCCAGGATACAAGCAACTTAGAGAAAGTACCTTGCTCAGAATCCAAACAAAGACCTTTCTAAAATGTTTTGGCCACCAGGCACAGTGGTACACATCTGTAATCCCAGTGACTCAGGAGGCTGAGGAGGGAGGATTGAGGGCAGCCTGGATAACTTAGTAAGACCCTGTCTCAAAACATAAAAAGGGCTGGGAATGTAGCTCATTGGTAGAGTGCTCTGGGTTCAATCCCCAGTAAAACACAAACACACACCCACACACCCCCCCCCACACACACCCCCCCAAGCATCTCAGAGAAGACAATGGGGTAAGCATGAAGGCCCTGATTTCTCTCTTCTCTATTCCTTTTCACCACATTGAGCCAGAGGTTTATCCTCTTAAGCCTCTCAAGGATCAGAACAATACTCCCATTTCTGGGCAATGTCAGTAACTTCTTTCTTATCAATGGCACAGGTTTCACAAAGTCCTCCAAGAAAGATCATGCTTTCAATTTAAAAGCTAAAAGCAATGTGGTCAAGATTTTTTGAGGCCTTAGTCTAATAGCAACGTATCAATCATGCTGGGAAGTGATCCTCAATGGTACTTGAGCTATAGAACAAGACACTTAAGTATGTTGTACTGAAATCAATTCCAAATGCAACCTAGGTAAAATAGCATCATTGATTTTCTTATCGGAGTCTTTGGATTTTTTTCCCTTTCCTAGTAACCCATTATTTAATAGATGTCCTAGGAAAAATACCTTTGTAAGAATGGGAAGGAAAAAACTATTGAGAAAAAGAAAAAAACTTCCCTGAGATCAGGGAAGGAAAGTATGAAGCAACAGTGAGGGACAAAAACCAGATGATTGGAAAGGGCTGATGGAAGACAAAAATCAAAACAGCAGAAGATAAAATTTGTATTTCTAAACAAGAGTGCATTGGCCACTGTGAAGAGGAGAATAAGTTTTTTCTTTTCTTTTTTTGGTACTGGGGATTGAACCCAGGGGCGCTTAACCACTGAGCCATATCCCCAGCACCTCCTCCCTTTTAAATATTTTTTTAGTTGCTGATGGACCTTTATTTTATTTCTTTGTATGTTGTGCTGAGAATCGAACTGAGTGCCTCAAGCATGCTAGGCAAGTGCTCTACTACTGAGTCACAATCCTAGCCCCCCAGCCCTTTTTTATATTTTATTTAGAGACAGGGTCTTGCTGAGTTGCTTACGGTCTCACTAAGTTGCTGAGGCGGCTTTGAACTCTGTCCTGTCTCAGCCTCCCATGCTGCTGGGAGGAAAATAACCTTGATCCTGGAAGATTTAGATGCTAACATATCAAGCTAGCAAAAAAAGAGTCAGGCACATAATAAGATGGACTTGACATATGATTGCCAAGTGGAAATTAGTAAAGAACGACTGTTAGGAGTGGCATAGAAAAATATACTCAGGTTAAAGGAGATGGATTACGATGGAGATATTTTCAGTATTTCATGGAAGAACCTTTTTTTTTTTGGTACCAGGGATTGAACTCAGGGGTGCTCAACCACTGAGCCACATTCCCAGATCTATTTTGTGTTTTGTGTAGAGACAAGATCTCCTTGAGTTGCTTAGTGCCTCGCCATTGCAGAGGCTGGCTTTGAACTCATGATTCTACGTGGAAGAATCTTATTTGGTAGCTCTACATTGAGGCATCAAGAAAATCCTGTAAAACATATCGATAAGGCAAAACTGTGAGCAAATAAAAAATAAAAGGTGGTACAACTTTATAGGAGAAGTTGAAAAATCAGTTAATAAGCGTTATTCAAATGATACAATGGACATCAATGCAGTCCTCTAACTCATCTTATTTGACCAATACAAGATCCAATATAGTTGCTACCTTCATGGATTTCCTAGTACCTCATTGGTCACCCTTTCTTGATCTTCTTTATTGCTCTTCTGACTTCTAAATATTGGAATGCTTTAGGGCTTGTCCTTGGTCCTCTTCTCTTGACTAGCTACACTCACTTGCGTGGACTTATCCAGTCTTATAGTTTAAATTACCACCTATATGGTACCAAAATTTGTATATTTATTTCCAGTCCAGAGCTTTGTTTGATAATAGGGATTGAACCCAGGAGCGTGCTACCACTCAGTTATATGCCCAGCCTGTCCATTTTTTGTTGTTGTTCTTTTTTGAGATGAGGTCTTGGCTAAGTTGCCAAGGATGGCCTTGAACCTGTGATGCTCCAGCCTCAGGCTTCCAAGTTGCTGGGATTATAGGTGTGTGCCACCAAGCCTGGCTTTAGTTCAGATCTTTCTCTTACCAGACCTCTATTTATTCAACATCTCTATCTGAATGTTTAAAAAAACATCTCAACTATCTGACCCTCACTCATTGCCCGTCTTTCAGGAAATCCTGATGGTCTTAACTCCAAAATATATCTAGACTCTAATCCCTAGTTTGTTGGTTCAAGCCACTACCACCTATATTATAAGACTCCTAGTGTTCTCCCCACTTCCGTCCATGGCAGCCCTACTCCTACCATCTATCCTCAATAATAGCCCGAGTGATCCTCTTGAAACAGGTCAGATCATGTCACTTCTCTGGTCAATATTCTCTAAGGGCTCCCCATTTACTCAGTACAAGTAAATGGGGAACGATTAGTAAACGGTTGGATACTCATTGCACCACACTTCCCTTGAACTCCATCTCCTATTATTCACCGTAGCCATCACTCTGTCTCAACACATTGGTCTCTGTGTAATTTATCAGACCAGGCACATTCTTAGTTCAGGACTTCATGCAGGCTGTCTCCAAAATGCTCTTCCTCTGGATTGCTGCATGGCTCTCTCTTTCCCTCTAATGATTTTGCTCAAATGTGACCTTCTCAATGAGGCCTATATTGAACATTCTAGCAAAAATTACAATCCCTTGATCCCCCTCCAACACCACTTCCTATACTCCTTACTCTGCTTTACTTTTTTCCATCACATGTCCAACTTTTAAACCTATTATTTATTTTGTCTATTTTTATTTTATTTATTTATTTATTTTGGTACCAGGGATTGAACTCAGGGGCACTCGACCACTGAGCTACATCCCCAGCCCTATTTTGTGTTTTATTTAGAAACAGGGTCTCACTGAGTTGCTTAGTGCCTCGCCATTGCTGAGGCTGGCTTTGCACTCGCGATTCTCCTGTCTCAGCCTCCCTAAGTGCTGGGATTACAGGTGTGTGCCACTCTGCCCGACTTGTCTATTTTTAATTGTCTATTTCCCTAGCTAGAAGGTAAACTCCATGATGGTAGGATTCCTTTGTTTCTACTGTATCCCAGATCTCTAGAACAGTGTCTAGCACATAATAGGTTTTCAATAAATACCTACTGAATGAAAGGAGGTAACTGTATGAATTATGTAATATGAGCATGTAGGGGGGAAAAAACCCTCCTATTTGTGGGTTTTATTACCCAGCATGTGGATTTCCAAATGTGCTTCTCTGTCTCTATCTTCCTGCTGCCAATTTCAGATGTTTCTTTTATAGTACTTTTACTACAGTATGAGCAGAGAAATAAAGCAGTTGAAATCCTATCTATTATTCAGTGTCCTTTAAAATGTGACCCCATGAAAACTTTACCAATCTTCCAAAAATCTTTCTGGCCCCCTTAACTTTATTTATTTATTTGGTACTGAGGATTGAACTCAGGGGTACTCGACCACTGAGCCACATCGCCAGCCCTATTTTGTGTTTTATGGAGAGACAGTTGCTTAGTGCCTCGCTATTGCTGAGGCTGGCTTTGAACTCACGATTCTCCTATCTCAGCCTCCCAAAGTGCTGGGATTACAGGCGTGCGCCACCACAACCAGCTAATTTTATTTCTTTTAACGGACTTTGGAATTCACTTTTAAATTGAGTGTTATAATGGAAATTCTTTGAAGAAAGTGTTTATCTTTTAATGGCCCACATAGCTTTGCATGGTGTCTTGTCTAAAGATACTCAGTAAGTGAGCAAACTGAAGAAAAACCTTCACCATTTTCTCTGGAAGGAAGCTTGAGGGAGAAGGCTAAAGCTACTACTTGCTAAAAGGAGGTTTTTAAGTAGCCATTGAAACAATCTATTTCATTCCTGATTCCACCAGTAGAATTAAAAGCTTACTGCTATAAGGAGCAAAAGACTATTCCTCTTCTTGGTATATAAGGCACCCAAACAATCTCAGCATTTCCAAAGGGCCTGAAAACAGTTTCAGTGTCTTCAAGTTTCAAACCACAAAGAGAAATACAATCAAGAGTACTGACAACACAGAGCAATGGCTGCTTCTTGGGACCATGTAACCACTTAAGAGATGAGAGAAATCAGATGGGGGCAGCCAGTGCTGTCAGGAAAGCTCAAAGATTTCCATGTGCAGCAATGCTTAGCTGTACAAAAAAGCCAATTATATTGAGTTCCTTCATCATATGTACTTCACATGTGTTTGCAACCAACTACTTGTGACCAATTAAAAACACTTGTTTTCTAATTACATGGAAGATAAAAACAGATGCCTAGGCCTAATTCATTTGAGAGTGAATACATGTCTAGAAAAAGGAAGAGGGGCAGAGCATACACACATATGCCAGCCCACAAACACACATTTACAGCTGTTTCCAGCCTACTTCCTCAGCCTACTGCCAGTGGGGGTGGCTGCAGTGACTTGGCAGTGAAAATGCATGTTTCTCTCTTCCATTCAGGGAAAAATTTGTCAAATAAGGGAACCATTTAAACAAGCAATGAGTCAAGAGCAGTCTTCATGTAAGAACAACTCAACCAGCCATTCAGGAGGGCACCAAAGGACAATATTTTGTTCTCTAAGGAGTTTTTTAAAAGGAGTGTTAAAAACAGGAAGAAAGCTTTCTTAATGAGAAATAACAATCAATGAGTAGCTACTAACTACCCTCACAGCAACCCTAAGAAGATAATTATTATTGCTGTTTTTGTTTTGTTTTGTTTTGTTTTTGTACCAGGTATTAGTACCAGGTACTGAACTCAGGGGTGCTCCACCACTGAGCCACATCCCTATCCCTATATTGTGTTTTATTTAGAGACAGGGTCTCTCTGAGTTGCTTAGTGCCTCATTGTTGCTGAGGTTGGCTTTGAACTTGCGAGTCTCCAGTCTCAGCTTCCCAAAGTGCTAGGATTACAGGCATGCACCACCATGCCCGACATAATTGCTGTTGATGATGTTATCATCTTTATTTTACAGATGAAGAAACAGAAGTTGGGCAAGATTAGACAATATTTTCAAAGCCCACAACTGGAAGATGAATGGATTAGGAATTGAAAATCAGGCCTATCTGCTCTTATAAAATTAGACTTCCTTCCATAAACAGTAAGGTCTTACAATAGCAGCATATCTCAGGGAAAGTCACTCTGTGAAAACCTTAAAACCGTTTTTAACAAGAATTAGGGGAAAGTGAAGGGAAATATAAATATTTAAGATACCTCCCCACCCCCGCCCCACTTTGACAACTCCATCATTTCTATATCTAAGTTTCTAGGGAGAAAATGTTTTGGAAATCATAGGAGATACGCCAATCTTACCATTCCTAGCAATAACATGTCTTACATTTAAGTGCACGTAGTTTTAGAAAGTTTCCAAGACTGTGAAATCATCACATAATATAAGGCAAGTGTGGGGGCAATTTACAGAAGAAACTGAGACTTAAGATAACCTACTTCAGAGGTACAAAACATTCTGATAGATTTTTTTCTTTGCCACAGCAAAAGCTCCAGTTCTGTTCCTTCCTCTGATTTTTAAAAGGGCTTTCAGAGCTGGGCACGGTGGCACACGCCTGTAATCTCAGCACTTTGGGAGGCTGAGACAGGAGAATCAAAACCAGCCTCAGCAACGGTGAGGCACTAAGCAACTCAGTGAGACCCTGTCTCTACATAAGACACAAAAAAATAGGGCTGGGGATGTGGCTCAGTGGTCGAGTGCCCCTGAGTTCAATGAAAAATGAAAAAAATAAAAGGGCTTTCAGAAATGAGTTATTATTTGACATCAACTGAAAAATAGGACCCAAGGTAGCAAGTTTTACAGTGGGTATGTGTCTTATATCTAGAAATTATCTCTGGCTCATTAGGGATTCCCTACATGAAATACTTAGACAATTCATTAAGTCAGAACTATTTGTATCATAAATAAATTCTCTTTGGAGTGGGAAGGGAAGGGAAGGAAAGGGAAGGGAAGGGAAGGGAAGGGAAGGGAAGGGAAGGGAAGGGAAGGGAAAGGAAGGGAAGGGCAGGGAAGGAAAAGAGAGGATCCCAGTACTTAGGGAGGCTGAGACAGGAGAATCACGAGTTTAAAGCCAGCCTCAGCAATGGCTAGGCGTTAAGCAACTCAGTGAGACCCTGTCTCTACATAAAACACAAAACAGGGCTGGGGATGTGGCTCAGTGGTTGAGTCCCCTGAGTTCAATCTCCAATACCAAAAAAAAAAAAAAAAAAGAGAGAGAGAAAAAAGGAAGAATGGAAGGAAGGAAGGAAAAGAAAGACTGACAGTTTTTCTGAACAAGATAGTAGAAAAGAAAAAGATGCCCTTGCCTCTGGCTCACACTCAGGACTCTCTCAGCATCTGGCCCACACAGTGAAGCACACAGCAGGCAATAGATAATGCTGATAGCTTGCCATCTATAGTCAAGTACTTAAGGTAGGTAACGACAAGCCAGCTTTCCCTCATTGGCCTGCCTTAGAATCTTATATTCAATAAGGCGCGAGAGAGAAAACAAGAGAGCAAGAGAGAGAGAGAGAGCACACAGCGCAAGTGCGCGTGGGTGAGTGCACATGCTTATCTTCATCCATGATTATTTAAGTCACACAGGCAGTAGCTTGGATTAAGAGCTTTCTGAAAGATCATCTTCCTCAAAGCATTCAAAACTAGAACTCAAAGCCCACATATATCTCTCTGTTGTTTTGTTTGGCTTACTGAAACTTGCTGAATATTCTTGTAAACTATAACTTGATTACTAACATTTAAAAATAGAGATACCACATACAGAAATGAAAAGTTCCAAATATTCCTGAAGATAGGATGAAGAGGGGGGCTGAAAACAGGATAAGTTGAAAACATGTACAAAGAGCAGTTACACCATCATGTTCTTTCCAGGAGCCCACATGGCCAGGAAATTGTGCTTACCCTACACAAGCAGAGGCCCCGGGATTGCCAAGTGAAGCTGACCTAAAAAGGTTTTAAAATTGGGACATGAGCCTGGCATAGTGGTGCACGCCTGTAATCCCAGTGACTCGGTAGACTGAGGCAGGAGGATCACAAGTTCGAGGCCAGCCTCAGCAACTTAGGAAGATCCTAAGCAACTTAGCAAGACCCTGTCTCAAAATTTTAAAAAAGGGCTGGGGATGTTGCTCAGTGGTTAGCACCCCGGGGTTAAATCCCCAGTATTCCCCCCTCCCAAAAAAAAGAGTGTGTGTGTGTGTGTATGTGTGTGTGTTTGTGTGTGTGAGTGAAATACCCTTCATATAGGAAACTGAAGATTCTCTTTTGGGAAACTAACTGATTTCAATGGTAGAAAATCAAGAGAACATCTAAAATTCAAAATTCAAAATATAATATGAGCATGTTATGTATAGAGATATATTGTGGTGTTTTTCTTTATTTTCTTTAAAGCTTTATAATATTGATTTTAAAACTACATATCTGTATTACTTGGAAAGAAGTACTTAATTACAATAATAGTATAAGTAGAAGAAAAAAAGAACAAGAAAGTGTACAGTGCATAGAAAGTGTAAAGATTTGTGAATAAGAAAAGAATGTGAGTGGGTTCTGTTAGAATAGTAGCAGGAAGACTGAATCCCCAAATGAGCTGAGGTTTGCTAAAAATACCCTAAAATGATGCTTCTGTTACATGCAGAGCAAGATGACGATAAAAGGAACAGACTTTCTGTGATTGATAGATGTAATGTTGAAGAAAGACACAAGAGAAAACAAGCCCTTCAACTACCAGTTAGTGAATCCAACAAGAGGGATAATCATAAGGTTCTGTCCTTGTGTACAGAGAAACCCAAGCACTAGGACCAGCCACAGCCTGTGTGAAAACAATGGGCTTCTAGCCAACTCTAAGTATAATTTAAGTAGACCCCAGCTTAAGTGATACTGGGTGTACTTTCTGAAATACCATGTAGCACACTTTAGAATGAATAAGCCAGAGATTTTTCTCTAGTCTAGTCAGATTACATTTAATGAATTCATTTAGTTAATCCTTAACTGAGGTAGGACAAATTCAGAGGACAGAAATCAATACAACAGAAAAATATAATTTCTTTGAGGAACTACCAAATAAATGTGAGGGTACTATCACTGAAAAATATCTAGAAGGGGACAAGAGAACTACCTTTTAAGAAGAGGAAGGGACACCAGGGATGCATGTGCCATAGACAAATGAGGACCCTGCAAGAAGGTGGCCATCTGCAAGCCAAGAAGAGGGGCCTCAGGAGAAACCAAACCTGCTGACTCCTTGATCTTGGACTTCTAGCCCAGAATTGTTGAGAAAATAAATATCTGATTTTTAAGCTGCCCTGTCTATGGTATTCTGTTATTATAGCTCTGGCCGACTAGGTGGCCCCTTCTCCTAAAGCAGTACAGAAATGACCAGGGAGAGGAAAAAAACCTGCTGCTAATTCTTTTTCAGTCTTTCATTATACAAATGTGAAAAAGATTCTGGAGAGCAGTACCAAAGAAGAGGCGATTTGTCCAATTTCTATTTTAAAAGTCCCATTGACTTAATAATTGAAAGCTTTTCAAGATCAGGTAAAAGATAAAGTCAAGCCCAAAGATTACATTTGAGCTAATCAACTAAGGATTTATAAGGGTGGGAGACTTAATCCAAAATGACACCTAGTGCCAGAGTATCACTTTTTCCAGAGTGCTGCTGTCCCATCTGGAAAACTTCACTCATGCTTTCCAAATTCTAGAAGGGGAAATGCTCTTTTGTAACTTGTTTAGTAGTTAGGACACAGCAACTGGATAGTTAGCCAAAAGCGGGCCTCAACAGGTTTTGAAAGGCAGAGGTTTGGTAACAATATGGTTAACTCAGCAACAGGCAGTCCAAAACTTCCCTCAACTCTGAGCACTAGACACATTTTGTGTCATGCACTTGGCAGAATCCTCTTTTCTGTTTCTAATGGCTGCTTTCCAGTCTGATGCTATGCATTGCCCAGAGCAGAGGGCTGTATTAAAAATAAGACAGTATAAAAAATAAGACATTTTGTCTACCAGTAACACTCACTCAGCACATGAGGACACTATTACCAAAAATGAAGAAAGATGATCCATACCATTTGAAAACTCAGATGGCTTAGATCCAAATTCATAGAAAGCTATAGATTTTTCTCAGAATATATCTAGAGTAAATGTAGAAATATTTGTATCATGCCTGGAATTACCAAAACCTCAGGAAATACACATGTCTGTCAACAGAGAAAGCCTCCCTTTAGTTAACTTCACTAGGGAGGCCAAAAGAAGGGAAGAACCTTAACAACAATATATGTCCTCTCAGAGCACTGTAATGACAAAGATCAATAGAACCAACTATAGCAGTGGGTTCATAGTGGGGACATACTCACCTGCTTCTGGATCTGCAGGAATTCTCCACATGTACAGGTTGAAGTCATCAGAGCCTGAAAGGATATACTGTTGGGACAAAAAATATATTTTAATGTATTATTTTATAATTAGATAATTATCCTATTTATAATATACAATAATCAATATAAAATAATACATGTAGATTTATAGTATGTAGCTATCTGTACAGAAAGAAGCTTTAAAAAAATAGATAAAGGGGCTGGAGTTGTGGCTCAGTGGTAGAGCGCTTGCCTACCATGTGTGAAAGGCACTGGGTTCGATTCTCAGCACCGCATATAAATAAATGAGTAAAATAAAGGTCCATCAACATCTAAAAAAATAAAATAAAATAAAAATAAAAAAATAGATAAACAAGATAACTGGGCATATATTTATAAGGCATCACACAGCAAACATCCTCATTAAAATACCTGAAAATCCAAAGGCTTGTGACTAAAACTTAGCAACAAAAAAATAACCCAATTCAAAAATGGTCAAAGGACTTGAACAAAAAGTACAAGCAAAAAAGTACAAGCAAAAATGTTCAGTATTACTAACAATCAGGGAAACGCAAATCAAATCCAAAATGAAATACCACTGCATACCTATTGGGATGGCTATTATGAAAACAGACAGCAAGTACTAGCTAGGATATGGAGAAAAATGGAGCCCCTATTACTAGTATTGCTAATAGGAATGAACAATTTTGAGCCACTGAAGGAAACAATATGGCAATTTCTCAAAAAGTGAAATATAGAGCTGCGGTTGTACTCGGCAACTTCAAAGGTATACATCCAAGAACTGAAGCAAGGATTCTAACAAATATCTGTACAAGACTCTAACAAATATCTCCACATGATCAGGCTGAAATCATCAGAGCCTGAAAGGATACACTCACTGCTGCATTCATTGCAGCATTATTCATAATAGACAAAAGGCAAAAGCAACCCCAATGTTCACTGATAACTGAATGGGAAAACAAAATGTGATAATACTACATACAATGAAATATTATTGAGCATTTAAAAGGGAGGAAATTCTGACACATGCTACAATAAGGATGAACCTTGAGGACATTATAGTAAGCAAAATAAAGAAAACACAAAGAGACAAATATTAAATGAATCCCTTTATATGGGTAGTAAAATTAATAAAAACAATGAGTAGAATGGTGATTGATAAGGGTTGGGGGAGTTGGTGTTTAATGGGTATAGAATTCTGGAGATGGACAGTAGTGATGGGTATACAACAATGGAAATATGTTTAGTGTAGTGCCACTTAACTATATACATTTTCTTTTTTTTTAATATTTAACTTTTAGTTGTAGGGAGATAGAATATCTTTTATTTTATTTTTATGTGGTGCTGAGGACTGAACCCAGTGCCTCACGCGTGCTAGGCGAGCACACTACCACTGAGCCATAGCCCCAGTCTTATACATTTTCATTATTATTCAGTTAATTACTTGTTTATTGGTGTTAGGGTTTGAACCCAAGGCCTCACACATGCTAAGCACACTCTATCACCGAGCTACACTTCCAGCCCCTGAACTATACATTTTTAAGTGGTTCAAATAGCAAACTTCATGATATACTTATTTTACCACAATTTGAAAAAAACAATAATTCAGAAAATAAAGAAGTAAGAGCTTCCCAGAGATCTTTCACATAAGGTCAAACATCCTATACTTCCCTCTTGCCAGGACATCTTTGAACAATATATGTCCTCTCAGAGTCCTCTTCCTGTTCCTTTGAACAGGAAGTCATTGCCAATCCAGCCACAAATTAGTGCCAGGAGCATAAACAATCTCCTTTTTATGTGACAGCTTCAAATTGCTTATCTTAAAAATGACACTGTAAGGCTGGGGTTGGGGCTCAGTGGTAGAGCCCTTGCCTAGCATGTGTGAGGCACTGAGTTCAGTTCTCAGCACCGCATATAAATAAATGAAATAAAGGTCCATCAACAACTAATAAAAATATCTTCAAAAAAAACCCACTATACCAGATTTATTCTAATTTAGATTCATAAAGGTATTGTCTAACATTGTTTAAGAGCAACAAGTGAACAGTTTGGGGGAGCTCATTTATTTCCAACTGTTTTACTTTAAGTTGAGATCAATATTACTTTCTGCCTTTTGGCCCCATCTTATTTATTTCACTAGAAAAACAAAGGCAATTTTTACAATTTACTAAAACAAACAAACAAATAAAAAATATTTCTTACTCAATCAAGCTGTGCTTGATGGCACATGTCTGTAATCTCAGCTATTTGGGAGGCCAAGGCATGAGGATTGCAAGTTTGAGACCAGCCCAGGCAACTTTGCAAGACCCTTTCTCAAAATAAATAAGAAGGGGCTGGGTGCAGTGGCACACGCCTGTAATCCCAGCACTTTGGGAGGCTGAGACAGGAGAATCGCGTGAGTTCAAAGCCAGCCTCAGCAACAGCGAGGCGCTAAGCAACTCAGTGAGACCCTGTCTCTACATAAAACACAAAATAGGGGCTGGGGATGAGGCTTAGTGGTCGAGTGCCACTGAGTTCAATCTCCAATACCAAAAAAAAAAAGAAAGAAAGAAAGAAAGAAAACCTCTCATTTGAAAAGATTGTTGTGGACATATCCCCACAAAATGTAAATTCGATATGTATGTAACCTCATGCCTAACATAAATATTTTATTAAATACTTTGCAAGCATTTAAAAATCAACCTATTAGCCTTCAAAACATTTGTAGAAAAATGAGAAAAGAGGCAAAGGTAAGTATGCTTAAAGATGAAGCAAACGCTATCCATAAGGGCTAGTGATTAGGCCAAGTCACAGTGGGAAAAGCTCAGATTCCTTATCTGCAAAATGAGAGAACTGAACTGGTTGCTTTGGGGCACCATGGTGCTTACAAAAGCATGTAAGGTAATACCTGGGTTCCTAAGAAGCTTCAATCAAGTAGAAAATATAAAACACGTTAGGTATTCAACATGATGAAGTTGCAGAAGTTCAAGCTAAAGAAGTTGCTATGTGCCATTATGAGTAATAAGAGGCCTATGATTCTTAGAAGAGAGAAGACAAGATAGATTTGAGCACTGAGCCAGCTTCAGAGAAAGATGTAGTTTAAAAGTTGAAGGGGAAAAAAGGTTGAAGGGATATAGAAGGAGCAAAGATAAAACAACGGCTCCCATGAAGTCTACAGTTTTAATATAAACAGAAAGGAAGGTGCAGCTCCTTCTTTGACACCCTCTCATATCCTGCAGGCCTTACTACTGATCTCTAATGGCCTATGTCCACATCTCTGCCTGAGGGCATTCTCCAAAGCCTGTGAGTCTGCTTCCGGGACTGAACACTGCTGAACATTCCTTTGGAGCAGCCTTCAACCAATGACTGACTGACACAAGTTGGTGTATTAACAGTCCAGCTTCCCTGGCCCCAGATGGAAGAACTCTGATGTGTGTGTTCTATGCCCTCTCCTCCTCAGGGTCAAACTTCAATTGCCCATAGTTGTAGCTGGCTCACAAAATCTTCCTTGTCTTACTACTCTAGTCCTCTGCTATGTTTACTGCACTTCCAAATAAACCAGTTGCACCTGAAACTTAAACCCAAATAAAGACAAATGGGGTGGGGATTACAGAACACAAAAGAATTGCCCATTAACTATTTGTATATATGATATATAACTTATTTATGATTTAACATGTCATCATTTCATGCTCAGTTTAAGAGAAGCTGCAAATTTCGTATAGAATTCCTGTTATTTTGGGCTGGAACTGTGGCTCAGTGGTAGAGCACTTGCCTCACATGTGTGAGGCAGTGGGTTCGATCCTCAGCACCACATAAAAATAAATAAAATAAAGATATTGTGTCCATCTACAACTAAAAATAAATAAAAAAAGAAGAGTTCCTGTTATTTTGCCTCCCTACTCAAACCTTCACAAACCAAATGAACAAAAAATAAATATTAAAAAAGAGTGAGCCAAGTCTGGGCTTATCTGAGGTTTTCCTACTTTGTTGCAAAGGGTCAGAGCTTTCCTATTTGTTCAGCTCTTCACAAGGTAGAGCCCTGAAAAGGTAAAGGGGGACTTCCAGAGAGAATGCTGACTCAGAAGACTGCCTTAGAAGGAAGAAAACTCTCCCATAGAGTTAAAGTCTGTTGGATTTATTATGACAGATCCTAAAATATGTAGAAAATGCATAGAATGTCCAGACTTCCTCTCAGAAATACAGGCGACTCCTGATCTCTCTTTCTGTTAAAAACCACTCTTCTATCTACCACAGTGGAACTGTTCGGGATGATTTCCAAGGAGGGGGACTGTTTAAGTATTCACACACACTAGAATCACAAAATGCCCTGAGGAATTCATTTATGGCATTTTGTGGTTGTCTGCTGGACCCCTGCCAACATCAAAAGTTGGCTGCCTAGGATAATGCTGACTGTGAGAGACTGAAATAAAAGTGAGTTCATTCCTTATTTACTGAACAAATATTTATTGAATGTCTACTATGTACTGGGTACCGTTCCAGAGAAGGGAGTACAGAATTGATCAAAAGAGATCCTGTCCCTGCCCTTATGAAGCTTACTTTCTATTGAATGGAAGAAAAAAAAAAAAAAAAATATATATATATATATATATATACACACACACACACACACATATATAATGTGGATAAAGGGAAAAAAAGTTCAACAATGACAATAAAATATATATGTGTGTGTGTGTATATATATAGAGAGAGAGAGTGAGAGAAACAGTGTGTCTGGTGGTGGAAGTATTAAAGAGAAAAACTAAACAAAACTAAGCAGGTTAATGCGCATATTAGCAATGGTGGGGGTAGTTAGTTTCCGTTTTATATAGGGTGGTCACAGAAGGCCTCTCTGATAAAATGGCATTTTGAGCAGAGCCCTGAAGGAAATGAGGGAGCAAGTTATGTGCATATCTGGGAGTCAAGTACTCCAGAAGAGGCACAGAGTTCTGGTTTATTTTAAAATATAAGGTAGCCATTAAGAATTCTTTGATTTTTTTTTTTTTAAATATATATAGCTATGTGAAAGTAAAGATTATTTCAAAAGAGTTTGGTGCAGATTAAAAATTCCTGTTTTAGCTGGGCACGCCTGTAATACCAGTGACTTGGGAGGCTGAGGCAGGAGGATCCTAAGTTTGAGGCCAGCCTCAGCAGTTCAGAGAGGCCTTAAACAACTTAGCAAGACATTGTCTCAAAATTAAAAAAAAAAAAAAAAAAAAAGAGGCTGGGGATGTGGTTCTGTGGTTAAGTGCCCCTGGGTTCAATCCCCAGTATCAAACAAAAAAGAAAGAGCCCTTTCTTCTAAAGCTGTGCTGGAACAGTCATTGCTTCCTGGACACTGGCTGGTTAGAGCCTCAGACTGAGGCCTGCTAATGGCTAGTGCTCAAGAGGACCAACAGGGCACTGTAAGTCTTGGTGGGCTATCTCACAAATATTTGCTATGAGATGCAAGGGAAAATAAGCAAGAAAACAAAGACAAAATAGTTCCAATACAAACCACTACCAAAAGAAATTCAAAGTATAAAATTATATTAAAACATAAAATGCACTAGTTATTTGAATTAACCATAAAGTTGAACTTTAACTCAAGTGGTAAAAATGGAGATAAAGGTTTTTTCTTCTCTTTTCCTTTCCTTTTCTCTTTCGTGTTTTTTTTTTTTTTGGGGGGGGAGGGAGGGTAATAGAGGGGTTGCTGGGTTGAACCCAGGGCCCTGGCCCATATAAGGCAAGTGCTCTGCCACTGAGCCCTTCTTTTCATGCCTACCCCTTTTCTTTTCATTTTTATCTTTATAACTAATTTCAAACAGTAGGGGCACATTCTTACCAAGGGAGTATGGTGTTTGGGGCCTGAAGTTCACCCAAAGTAAAGAGCTTTGATAACAGAAAACAGAAAAGATACAGAAAGTTTGGCACCAGATAGCTCTTTATAAATAGGTAAACTATACAAAGATATGAGAAAAAAATGGTTGCCTCTGATTTCCTATGTGTAACATTTTCATGTCCTTTTGTGATGCAGGACTTCACAATCAATGTTTGCATTTAAAACATCAAAAACCCTAATGATGGCTATTCAGTTTTAGAAAAGGCAAATTTAGTATTAAATTTAGTATTAAATTTGAATTCATTTCATTTATCTAAGTTTTTAGTGTACCTCTAAATTCTAAACAGTCTGCACTGTAAACCACAAATAAAAAACTCACTTTATATGAGTCTTTACCTTGTATCCTGACTGAGAACAAAGTTAGGTCTCTAAAGAAGAAGAAAAAATGTTTTACATACTCTGCAATTGAGTCCCCATTTCCCAAAATGTTCTGAGTTGAGGGGGGAGGTAGAAGACCCATAGGCTACTTCAGATCAAGGAGAAGACATACTTAATTTTAATTTGGGTTTGTGGGCAAGATGGATGATACCAATGTAAAAATAAGCCTGGGTTGTTGTGTGGATCCCTATTAACCGTAATCCTTTCCAGCTGGCCACAAAGATTAACAGTTTGCCACACTCTGACCCACCTCACTGTTCATTCATTCTTGATCCAAGAGGATAACCTATTTTACTGATCTGAAAGCAGTCTAGCCATTTTAAGTAGAGTTAACTTGAGGCCAAAGAATGGAGGGCTTTTAGCTAATCCAGTGTCATTATGGAGATATAACTTGCTCAAGCATAGGGAGAGACAGACAGCAGTTCCTTCTTAAAAGATTTCAAGAAGAAATAACACCACGACCACCAACAACAACACTGAAAAAAGGATTACCACATTAGCACTGTCACTGTCTCATTTGCCCAAATGTCTTCTGTTAATCCATTAACCTTTATAGAAAACAGCTTTTCAAGTAATACTCCCTACTCTCTGGTATTATTGTAATGCCCAATGTTATGGTTTAGATATAAGGTGTCCCCCAAAAGCTCATATGTGAGACAATGCAAGAATTTTCAGAGGTGAAATGATTAGACTATGAGAGGCGCAGCCTAATCAGTGTATCAATCCACTGATATGGATTAATCAAGTGGTAACAATAGGTGGGTAGGGTGTGGCTGCAGGAAGTAGGTCACTGGGGGCATGCCTTTGGGGTTTATACTTTTCTCTGGTGAGTGGAGGACTCTCTGCTTCCTGGTTGCCTTGTCCGGAGCTGCCTTCCTCCACCACGCCCTTCTACTATGATGTTCGCCTCACCTAGGGCCCAGAGCTATGGAGTCAGCTGACCATGGACCGAACCTCTGAAACTGTAAGCCAAAATAAAAATTTCCTCTTCTACATTGTTCTTGTCAGGTCTTTTGGTCACAGGAATGAAAAAGCTGACTAAAGCACCTTTCTTTATCTTTTAAATTATATATGTTCTCTGGAAAGATCTCTTTCTATTTGCAGGGTATTTTGCTAGCTGGAATACTCAGAGAAGCTCATAGAGTCACCCAAGACACAAAAAATTTTAGTGACTTGTAGGTTTAAAGAAGGTCAAATGTGGTCTACCACAGAAAAATTATTAAACAGAAGCTTCCTAGGGAAAAAAATCAAATTAGTGCACTCAACCAATGCAACTATTTGGCTCTTTAAACACTAGTGGTTAAACAAACAAACAAACGAAAAACAATTTGGAATATAGATAACTTCCCACTATTATAAGCTTCACAGGGTTTAGAAATATGAATATAAACAAAAAATACCCAACCCGATCTGAGTTAAAAAGAAAATTTCAGAAGGGATAAGCCATCTACCTGATATGGTCTAAGAATAACTCAGAATATGACAACAGAACCTTTGGAAACAAAAATCTCTCACTGCTCTTTCAGTAGAGAGATAGAAGGATGGGTAGACAGACAGATACACACACAAAGGGTTGTGTAGGTTTATGTTTGCATGTGATACTCTCAAAAGTCTGCTGAAGGAGGTATTTTCCTTGAGTACTGGTCAGCTTACACAGTTCTCTCCAAAGGATCTTTCTATAGTAATTGATTAATTATCCTCCAATAAATGGCATACCTGTCTAGCTATATTGATAAGGACAGAAAAACCATATGGCTCTGTAACAGATGGATTAGTAACAGAAGAGAGATTGCTATTTAACATTTAAATCAAACAGTTCTTATTTCCGTTGGCCTTTTATCAGAAAGGGAAAAATTTGATGGAAGAATTCTGTGATGTGCTCTCTAGAAGAGCATTTCCAGAAAAAAGTTAGATAATTGGTATAAAGATACACCTTTGACCATATTATTTATACTAAGAGCCTGCCACAAATATTATCCAAAGCAATTTGCACATATTTTCATTGGAAAGGGGCAAAGCTACAGATTTACTTTATTTGTGGTAAGAGAAACAGAATTTCATTGGCTCCCAATAAAAGCATATAAATATGCATACCCATAATATTAATATTATTTTTACATGTAAAGTACACTGTTCTTGCTTCTTTGGATCACTTGCATTTCATCCCCATTAGGTTCCTGGAATCTTTTAGTTCATTAAAATAACCAACCTTTATGGGTTCAGAGTAGGAAAAATTATATTAATAAAGAAATATTCCATAATGGCAGCCAATAATAGTCAAATACTCAATAGGGAAGAAATTTAAAATGCTCTAAATTACCAACAGCTGCTGTAACAAAGTAGCATACATTACTTAAAGATGAATCTTTATTTAGCAAAACTCATTTGGAAACCTAGACTTGGATTGAGAGGCCATCAATCAAATAGTGTTCAGTACCATGTCTCCCCTCTGTAGGCCTCCATTTTGGTATGTGGAGACTGGGAAGTAGGGAGATTACATCACTTACTTCAGTCTATCTGTGAGTACTTAGAGTCTTCATTCAAGCAAAAGCTTCCAAGTATT
Source organism: Geosciurus inauris (assembly GCA_004024805.1). Lineage (NCBI taxonomy): Eukaryota > Metazoa > Chordata > Mammalia > Rodentia > Sciuridae > Geosciurus > Geosciurus inauris. The sequence goes on along the minus strand of PVHX01010696.1, from coordinate 17,161 downwards.
CCAAGGAAGGAATATCACTTTACCTTGTTTCTCCAAAGTTTAAAGACACCAGAAAAGAAATGAAGCTACTGAGAATCATCTCTCTCAGATGGCTGGGCAGGCATAGTAGGAGAGGTTCTACCTGTCTGATTTTATTAATATCAACCAGGGTTTCCTAGTGGTGCTCATACTCCTAGCCAGAGAATTACCATGTCATGTCACTAGATCACATCAATTTCACTTGTTCCCAGGAAGAAATCAAGGTTGCCTAGAATTCCTTTTCAATTGAACAATTATAAACCAGACTATCTCTAACAGACTTGTATACATTCCAAAATCTTTTAAATTTTTAAATTTTAATCTATCAGTAAATGGACTGAAAGATGATCTTATCCAAGGGAAAAATCTTAATCAAGGCCTGAGCCTCTAAGGTTCCGGGAGTCCCATAAATCCTTTAATTATTATGTGTAAAACTATGTGGATATGTGCATTTTTCTCAGATGAATGTTTATAGCTTTTGCTCTTTCAAACAGTTCTGGGGATCAGAAAGAGTGATGGCTGCTTTAATAAGCAAGTAATTTTTGTTCTACCTTTTTTCTATAAAACAAGAAGTTTCCTAAAATATTCACTCCATAAACAATACATAGAAGGAATTCCTCTTCCACAACATTTTGTATTTGGCTCTTCTCCATTGGTCCATAGAAGACCACATCACCACTTGATCTCAATAACACAGGTGGCAGCATGCCTCTGTGGAAGAGGGTACACTTGTAAGCAAGATTAATCCTAAATTTAGTTCTAGTTTGGTTCTGCTACCAATTAGATCAGCCATTTCAAATTATTCTGGGCCTCATTCTCACATGGAGATGAACCCTATCCAACTGTTCTAAAGGTCTGTAGGAAAATTCAAATATGATAGTAGAAAAGAGAGGCAAGGAGATGAAAATAAAATTGTCTAAAGACACGATACAAATCAAAGGATGGAACCCAAGTTGAATTTTCCTTTATTAAAAGTATATTTTTATGTTATATTTATATGGCATACCAGGCCTCCAGGGGGGCATCATCAGGGGCGCATCATCAGGGATGCATGGAGTTATTAAAAAAAAAAGCAAAGTTATAACTTTACAGGGCACTTCTCTGGCCTGGAGAGCACTTATTGGTGCATTCCTGCACCTCTGCTCTACCCAGGCACCATCAACACAGAGTATGAGTGGTGACATGTCAGAGGCCAGGCCACATATTCAAGGCTCTTTTGTTGGATTCTCAGGGTACAAGTCAGCTCTTCAGGAGATGGGGCAGGATGGTTTCATTATCATGATTGGGGGGGAGGGGTCCCTGCTATTTGTCAAGTTAAAAAGAAAGCCCTGTGTAGATCTCAATGCTCAATCCTTTCAAGAAAACTTAGTTTGACTATTCTTTCCTTCCTGATCCCTCTTTCAGCAAGGTAGGGACCATCAGGCCTACCATTAGATGAGACTAATGCAAGAGAAATTTTTAAAATGATAAGCCTGTCCTCTTCCAGACACACATGCCTCTGGCCTGAAAGACTGACTTCCCAGAAGTCTGAGCTGCTCTGCTAGACTCACAATCTAGGACAAGAACCATTTAAGGAATTGTGAAAGAAAGGGAACAAAAGCTTAGTGCTTTTATGTGCCAAAAAGCTAAAAGGTGAAAACTTTCTTTTTTAACACTGTTAAGAAACTGACTCACTGAAGACATAGAGGGGAATATGAAACTAGAAAAATAGAAAGAACATACCCAGCCAGTCTTCAGAGAGGGGAGAAAAAAATCTAAGTATGACATGAAAGCAAAAAGAACACCTGGATTCAGGGAATCTCTAGGGGAAGGAATGCTATTTCACTGCAAGATTCACTATATTGCAAGATAGGAAGTCACCAGGATTTAAAAAAAAAAGAAAAAAAGGTCAAGGAACTAGGTGTGATGTATACCTATAGACTCTGCTGCTCAGGAGATGAAGATAGGAGGACCTCTTGAGCCCAGGAATTAGGGGCCAGCCTGAGCAACATGATGAAATTCAGTCCCAAAAGTTCAAGCATTTAATTGGGGTTGTTTCTGTTGATACTCAGCCAACCTGATGTTACTTCTGTCACCTAATTCAATGGTTTAAGTTATTAAACTTGAATAATTAAAACATTAAACTAGAAATGGACCATGTACTTATAGGCAGAAGTAAGAAAGTCAGATTATATGTAGAACTTTGAATAAAGATCTCAAAGAGATCAAAGCACAGTAGCGCACTTCTGTAATCCCAGCACTTTGGGAGGCTGAGATAGGAGAATCACGAGTTCAAAGCCAGCCTCAGCAATGGCAAGGCGCTAAGCAACTCAGTGAGACCCTGTTTCTAAATAAAACACAAAAATAGGGCTGGGGATGTCTCTCAGTGGTCAAGTACCCCTAAGTTCAATCCCAGGTACCAAAAAAAAGAAAAAGAAAAAGAAAAAATCTTAAAAGAGGGCCTCGGAGAGTCATGTGACTTGTCTACCACAGCATCTGGCACATAGTAAATGTTCAGTAAAGAATTGCTTTCATCTTTAGCTGTGCTGCGAACTTTGGGAAAAGTATCCCAGTTTACCATGTTGAGTTGGTATTGTACAGAAATTAACAGCCATATTGGTCTAGAAACAGTAAACTTAATTTTCTTCCATTTGTACAGGGGTGATGCACTATATTAAACATGTAAGGTCTTATCTACATGGGTTTAATTACAGAAACTAATAAAGTATTCCCTAAATAATGAAAAAAAAGAACTTTCATATTTGAAAAGATGGAGGGTAAGAAAGACATGAAGTTAGGAAGCATTCAGTAGGACTCAGGAAAAAAGAACTTGTCTTCACTCATCCATGAACTCATGACAAATCATGGAGCGCACCATGAGAAACGGTATCCTACTGAAAGAAGCACAGAGGTTTCAAATGGTGGCTCTAGAGTAGTACAAAGGTTTGTGTTATCCATCCAATAAAGTTTGCATTTGTTGCAATAATTAAAAAATAAGACTTTACAAAAACTCTATCTTCTCCTTTAAGAAAATCAGAGCCCTAGCAACATGGAGGCTCACATGGCAACAGTGGGCTTAAACTGAGTAGAAGCTATCCCACTTTGATGAAATGCGGGCTGTCCAGCTGGCCTAATTCACACATTTTTGCAGTCTGCCTTGCTACTAATGGCATCAAGTTATGACCATTTATACAGTGAAAAATGGTCTCCACTGAGAGCTCAAAAATATGGGTTCTAGTCCTGACTCAGCTATAAACTTGTGTTATGTGGTTACTTATGTTACCTAATCTTTATGAGTCTGTTTTCTTATGTTGAAAGGAAGAGTTTGTACAAAATGCTCTCTAATGGTTCTCTGATTAGAAATCATCTATAATGAAGGCAATGAAAATTCAACATATTTCATACTTTATTCTGAGTCAAATTTCTTGAAATTTCAATTTCATTTTGAGATTAATTAATTAATCTAGCAAACCTAGAATAGCCTAAAAAGTACAGGCCCTCTAGCATGATATCTAGATCCATTTGTGTGGCTTGACTAATCTTTTTGTAATTAAAAGTCAGAAGACTATCTCAGATAGATGGGATCACTTGTTGCTTTTCTCATCCATGTTCATTCCTATTATGGAAATTCTCAAGATTCCTCTCTGGAATGGTTACCTAGCCTTTGACTAAATGAAGAGCTTCAGAGCACAGTCTCAAGCTATAAGGCATTCCTAGTCTATATGCGAATGAGTGAGGTGGCACTTTGTAATTCCAGCTTCCTTGTGAGGAAGAGCACAGTTTCAAGACCAGCTGGGGGAATAAAGCAAGCCCCATCTCAAAATATATACTTACATCCATGCATACAAACATACATAAATACATACATGCCAATATAAGGAAAGGGTAGACTTTGGAATCTTAAAGCAGCAAAAAGGATCCTGTCTAGACACCCATTACTCTTGTAGATCATACTGAACTGTGGCAGCTGCTGTTTAGACCAGGGTATGAAAAGTCAGAGTCTATAAATCACCTGTGAGAGACATTTTCCAGGACTGGAACATGTTTGGTCTCCTATGAAGCACTTAAAAACTATAAGCTCAATTGATAGCTTCACTGTAAACCCATTATTAATAAGTCCTCCCAAAAGTCCCTGAAAGTTGAACAGGAAATATGATACTTATCAATCCTGATTTACAGTTAGAGGAGCCTTAGGCCCAGAAAACTAAATACCACATATTGACCAAAGTACTCAAGATTCACTTCAACAAATATTTATTGTGCTTTCACTATATACCAGGATTTGGAGACAAGACAATAATGAATTAGCTACATTTCTTGGTCTCTAAGGAATGAACAGAAAAGTCAGGTTTAAATCTCTATATTTCCTATTCTCTTAGATGCTTCTGATAATCTACCTGGGGGATAAGAGACTTAAGACTGACTGACTGACTGGTCCAAAGTCCAGAGTCAATGACTGTATTCTCCATCATCCAAGAAAAACCACTTATTCTAACCAAAGAGCAGTGTAAACTATCAGAATACAATACCCATATACTTTCTCCTTAGGACAAAAGTCATAAATAATGAACTAGTCAAATCTGAATAGAGAAAATCAAAAGGCACTCAATGTTTTTATCATTAGATATAAATGCAAGGCAAAACTAACTATAACCTCAATGTATATACCCAGAACCATCACAAAATATCTTGCCTGGGGCTGGGTAGCTCAGTGGTAGAGTGTTTGCCTCAAATGTGTAAGGCACTGGGTTTGATCCTCAGCACCACATAAAAATAAATAAAAACAAAGATATTGTGTCCATCTACAACTAAAAAAAATATTTAAAAACATATCTTGCCTAGCTCTGCCTCTGCAATACTAGCCCTAATGCTTTCCGAGCAAAACCGGTAAATATAATCTAGATCAGAGGTTTCCAAACAGGGGCAACATTCCCTCCAGGGGACATTTGGCAATAGGACAAAGGATGATATTATTGACATCTAGCAAGGAGAGGCCAGGAATGCTATCACCCATCCATCCTATAATGCACAGGACTACCCCACACCACAAAGACTTACTCAGCCAAAATGTCAACAGTGCTAAGGTTGAGAAACAATGGACTAGATGTTGCTCTACATTTTGGCCAGAGGAATTTCATGTGGGTCTTTTAAGAACTCCATGAAGACAGGCTTTGGCTGCTAAAATACAGTCTGAAGAAAACACAATATCCATATTCCTTCACCTCTTATCTTTCTCTCAGCCAGTGCCCATGGCAATAAAGTCTAAAAAACTATTATTTACTGCATGCTTTTTAATGAAATAAGAATCACATGCATAGTAAGTTGACAGAAGATGGAAGAATCAACAAAAGCAAAGAAGGCCAAAGGAATAAACAAAGGTAATGGGTGTGGGACTAGGTTGCCATTTCCACAGCCATATGAAGCTAAATCAACTATTCTTCACAGCAGACAATTCTCTGTTCTGTTGAGAATCTGATCATCTCTTCTCTAGAAACTGATTCTTCCCACCTAAGAAACAAATTGTCTACAATACCACATAGGCAAATAAAAACTAAGTCATTTAGGAGCTGTGGCTACCTCCAAAGGTAACATTTATATAACTGAGGCCATCTAGTGGACTCCAGTGTGGATCTCAGCTAAACAGGCCCTGAGATGTCAACTTGAGTATAAATTCTGAATTTGGCTGGGTGTGGCAGCACACACCTATAATCCCAGCTACTTGGGAGGTTGATTCAGGAGGATTGGAAGTTCAAGGTCATCTTAGCAACTTAGTGAGACCCTGTTTCAAGCATGAAAAATTAAGCCAGACATGGTGGTGTACACCTGTAATCCCAGCAATGCAGAAGGCTTGACACAAGAAGCTTATAAATCTGAGGCCATACTCGGCAACTTAGTGAGACTCTATCTCAAAATAAAAAATCAAAAGGGCTGGGGATGTAGCTCAGTGGTAAAGTGCCCCTGGGTTCAATCCCCAGTACCCCTCCAAAACCAGAAAAATTTAAAAAGTGGGGGTGGTGTTAGGATGTAGCTCAGTGGTAGAATATACATGGGTTAATTACCCAGTACAGCAAAATAAATATATTATCTATAAAAGGGGAAGTTTCTATCTTGGAAAACTTGAATATTCTTATCTATCTACATGCGACTCAATTCAACAAGTGTTTATTCTACTCCTACTACATATACTAATCCTTAAACTACAACATTAGAGAGTTTCCAGCAATCTTAACCTAGGGAGAAAAATCCTAGCCTTTAAAAAGTAGGGTCTTGAAAGGTTCTCAAAGAATAGTTTTTTGTTTTTTGTTTTTGACAGGCACAGTGGCATAAGTGTGTAATCCCAGCTACTGAGAAAGCTGAAGCAGGAAGCTCATGTTTGAGGCCAGCCTGGGCAACTCAGTGAGACTCCGTCTCAAAATAGAAAATAAAAACAGGTAGGGATCAGTGGTAGAACGCCCCTGGGTTCAATCTATAGTACTGAAAATAATTTTGTTTATACTTCTTATCCAAAACTAATGATAAAGAGGTGGGGTATGTTATGTCAAAATGTGGCATAATTAATGAGCCCAAAGATAAGAATACTAAGCACCAGCAAGAGACTAAGGTTTTTCTTTTTACAATCTGAATGTAAAGTAGCAGTAAGATTGGTTATCCTTGAGAAGAAAAAAATTGTTTATTGGATTTGCCTTTACTCAGATCATTTACTCAGACCAGTATAACTGGTCACTAACACCCATTTCAAACTTCTAAGGCCGAGAGAGATCAGCACCAAGAATGGCATGTATGCTTTTAAACTGCCAGCTTTAAATCAACATCAGTATCTCTATTCCCAGTGACACTGAGAAAAGGCTGAATGCTCACAGCTTGGGCTCTCCAGTCCCAGTTGTGAGATGGCAGTAACAACAAACAGAGTCAGCATCTGGCTGCCTCTTAAACAAACTTGCTCAGCCCATTTCATCCAACAAAAAGATGCCATCTCAAGAAGTCATTCAAGATACATGTTTCTTGGATGATACTTAAGATGCTTCATTCATCGCTGTGTTGTTTTTTCTTTTTTTATCACTGTTTTATTGATACAAGAAAACTAAAACTGTCTCATCATCAGGCTAATTTTCTACGAACTCCTTCCTTTCTTTGGAAATGGCACATTCTTGGGATTTTAAAATCTGTTCACAAATGTGGCAGAATTGGGTTACTTAGAACTATGTTGTAGCCTGCCTTTGTTTATGATGTGTGTCTCAAAATACCCACTGGCAGCTTGCATGAAGAAACTCAGTAGGAAACCAGAATATCTCTAGATTCTCACTGCCCTCAATTGTTTCCAGCTGACCAGGTGCTAAAGAAAAAAGAGACAAAGATGCGGATGTAGGAGTCAGAAGGCACTTACCTGGTCACGATCTCCTGCAAAACAGCAGCTTTTCATGGTGCATGAGTTGAAATAACCCTGATTGTCAAATTGGAACACTGGCAGGCGGGAGTGGATGTCATAAAGCACAGGGGGCAGGCGACGCCGCAGGGCCAGGAGCTGGGTCCCATTGCTATTGAATCGCACACTCATGGCACTTTGGAGGGATAGGTTGCCACCGTAGCGCAGGAGAGAACTAGAAAGCAGACAGTATAGGGATTAGGCATGAGGCAGGCTGGACAAGAGTCTACAAAACACACTGAATTTATTTCTTCACACGTTCCCAAGACCTCCTTCAAGCTTACAAATCAGAATTTCAGCAAAAGGATATTTCTATAAATCAATTAGAAGGTAATAATGAAGATAAGAATTGCTCCTTGGTTGCATTAAAACAAATTACTTAAAATGTCAGGTCCCTTCAATCTTCAAAAGGCAAATTTCTACTCAAATTTATAAGAAAAGGATAAAACATCTTGAAAAAAGAGAAATATTAAAATCATTAGATATTTTGTTTACCCAAGCTAAGTGCTTACCCTAAGAGATACTCATCAAGACTCTGGAAAGGGGCTGGGGATATAGTTCAGTTGGTAGAGTGCTTGCCTCACATGCACAAGGCCCTGGGTTCAATCCCCACCACCACACACACACAAAAGACCCTGGAAAGGGAATCATGTCCACCTTAATGGCTGAATCATGGATGGTAAAATGACATATTTATCCTTTGTATTAGAGACACAAGAACCATCAGCAAGAACAATAGATACTCTGTTCTATTCTGGATATTTTTTCAATAATAATCATACTTAAGCCAGGTGCAGTGGTGCACGCCTGTAATCCCAGTACTTTGGGAGGCTGAGACAGGAGAATCGCGAGTTCAAAGCCAGCCTCAGCAATGGCGAGGCGCTAAGCAACTCAGCGAGACCCTGTCTCTACATAAAATACAAAATAGGTCTGGGGATGTGGCTCAGTGGTCGAGTGCCCCCGAGTTTAACCCTCAGTACCAAAAAAAATACTTAAGCATAACAAGCATTTATTTTTAAATTTTTAATCTCTTCACAGAATTTTTAATTTCATATGGCATAGAGAGTAAATATTAAAGAAAAATTTTAAATTTAGATGCAAAACAAATAGTACAACAATTGAAAAAGGAAGATGACTTGTTTCCCTTTATAATTCCCATGTTTATATTTAGCTTTGAGATATACTTTAGTAAATGCACACAATTTCACTTATCTAGCTTCACTAGGGAGTGGTATGTTCTGGTTCACCTAAAATTCTTCTATAGTCTCATGGTGTTCATAACATTTTTTAAAAAGTTACACAGTATGATTCTAAATAATTTCTTATAATGATTCAGAATATACTTTCAATATTACAGTGAACTAGGATAGCATGAACTTTAACAATTACACAGTACTCATTTTATACAGTATTCGTTTTGACATACAGATGTCTGTGTACGTTTTACCTTTCTGGCCATGATGCAGTGATACAGTAATATAGTGTCCAGGTGTATTACTGAGGGATGACTGCCTGCCACCCATGCCATAATCAAGTTCTCCTTTGTATTTCATGTTCACTTCTTAGAGCACTGAATTACTAGGTAGAAAAGTGAGGCTAAGTGTGTATGTCAGGGATACACAGAAAGGAGTGCTATGTCAGAGCTAATAACCTGCTCTGCCTCACACAGACATTTTTATCATGGAAAGGAAGTGACCCCAGGAGTTTCAGAGAAAAAGGCTTATCAATTCTAGAAATCACAGCAATGGAAAGGGCATCAAGATATCAAAATTAGAGTCTAACAGATTTGAAATTTTTTTGTATGTGTGTAGGATACTACAGATTGAACTAGCAGTGCTATATCACTGGGCTACATCCCCAATCCTTTTTATATTTGTTATTTTGAGACAGGGTCTCACTAAATTGCCAAGGCTGGCCTCAAATTTAAGATCCTTTTGTCTCAGCCTCTTGAGTAGCTGGGATTATAGGAGTGCACTACAACGCCTTACAGATTTGAAACATTTTAAAGAAGTTTTAGAAGCATTTAACCAGAGAAAACTTAAACAGCTACTTGTTACCAGAATAAATAACACATTTTCTTTTTGGCAAGAGAGTGTTGGGGCAGATTAAGGGGACAAGAAAGGAAGTATTTTATGAGAACTTTAAAACCTAGCAAGGTCATAAAAATAGCCTGTACCACCACCACCGTCGATCCTGTGTCCCCCACCCTCCCAAAGTATGGTCATCTCACCAAAGGGAGGAATTCTCTGGTGCTGTGGCTCCGTAGACACAGGGTTGGGTAAAACAGCCTGTAACCCTCTTATAAGTGGAATAAAAGGGAAGAAAGAAGAAAGAAACAGAAAATGATCCCTAGAACTCCAGACATCAAGGAACAGTCAGGTACCCCTGTATTGCCCAAGTAATAATCCCTGCATAGAAATGCTTTTAAAATGATCCTAAACACAGACCACACTCACTCACATACACAGAGAACGAATGACAGAGCTGTTAGAATCCAGGCATTTCCTTTACCGGGTGCCCTGGCTGCCACAGGCATGTGGTGTTATCTAAACACTGAGCTCAAAAACAATCAGAGGCTTTCAATCCAAGATCAGCTTGGCATGTGCAAAGAAACCAGAATCCATAGGACTGGGGGAGGAGAGCAGAAACAAGACTCAACAGAAAGAAACTTGGCCTGCCCCACTAAACATAGCAGCAAGATCTGCATCAGCCCAAGCACTCTGACAGGAAACCGGGGACTCTAGCAAACGCCCTTCCCATCTGTTAACGGGAACTTTCTCTGCCCATTCTAGGCATGTGGGCCCATCTCATCTCAGTCTAAGCTACTTGACCCACCATTTGCAACATGGCCACACTACAGGGGTATGTTTGTGGACTCCAGGATAGTTACTAACTTTTCTCTTGCCTACACTTCTAGGCAGGGAACCTGACTCACACAAAGAGGGTCCATAGGAATCTTGCTCCTAGAATGTTTAGGGGTGTCATCTACAGAGCAGCAGTTATCAACATTGAATCTTTCATGTTTGGGTACAAAATTTGATTCCTTCTAGAGGAATGAATGACACCTGAAATCCAGAAAGTGATTAATTATAGTTACCATTAACTATAACTTCTCAGCAGGGGCTGATGAAAGTAAGGATGGGAGGTTCACAAGGGAGAAAAGACTTAAAAGTAGTTTGTCCTCATAGTCAGGATATATAATGTCAAAGATTCTATAGCTCATGGTTCCAAGTGTACTATGCATAAGAAATCATCTAGAATTTTTTTAAAATGTAGGTTCTCAGCACCCACCTCCAGATATTCTAATTCAGGCTGGGAAGTGGGCCCAGGTATTTGAATTTAACAGGGAACCCCAGTTCATTCTGATGCAGGTGACTCTCTAATGACACTTTGAGAAATGTGATCCCATTTTGGAATTGGGGTTGGGGCAAGATGGAAAGATGGAGAAATGAGAGATTACCACAGTCTCAATGAAAAGCTAGCCACAACCACACAATACGGCAATTTTAACAGCCCTCAAGTCTATTAGCAATGACTCCAATTCCTTTTAAGACCAGAGTTCTTCTCTACCAACAATGCCCATCTTTTTTTTTCTCTGTCCTCAACATATTCCCTGAAGGAGAAGAAATTTCTCATTTCCTCTGGGAGAACTGACAGTGCTTTTGTGCAACAAGAATGCCCCAATCTTGATTTGCTTTCTGGATGCTGATCTTGATGACAGAGATGCTACTGTCTCCACTCCTCTAGAGAAATGGCTGCCATTACACACCCTGACTACAAGAGCAGTATCTTGAAAGGACTAGCCAAGCAAGTTAAAATGACTTCGAATTAAAACATTCCTATAGGAAAAATAAAAGAAATGCATTATTTCCAACCTATCTTCAACAAAGGATTTGCGTAAAACACAACAGGAATGCAGTAGAAGGTGATCCAAGGGTCAGCATGCAAAAGACCTGGGAAATAAAGCAATTTTACTGAATATCAGTAAGAGTCATCACTGCGTTTTGTTTGTTGTTGCCTATTGAAGGTACAAAAACAAACAACAGCAACAAAAACTCAACTGGACTTCTTAATTGTTCTAGCAGGGTAAAAGTATTTGACCAAAGTTAAGGCCTTCCAACAGAAGAAAACAGGCAGAGGCTGCTTCTAGGAAAAGTGACTTGTGAGAATTATGTCCAGCACAATATAGGGAATTGAAAAATCTTCCAAGTCTATGAACCTAGATTACCATAAGACCATGGTTAAGTAGTTTATCTGATGCTGCATGATAGTGCCTACAAGATTTTCCAAATCTCACTGGCATGAAGTTCCCCATATTTTCTATGTGAAAGTTCCATAAGACTTGTGCAACGTGTGGAATCAAGGCTGTATTCCAACTTAGACATCAGAGCTGGTTCATATCACATGTAAAGAGGCATAAGTGAGGTGTACCAGATTTTGGGGTAGGGGGAGGGAGACTCTTATCAGTTTTTACTTTAGGACAGGATGGCTTATAAGGGACATGGGATATTCTGTACTACCTATAACACAACAAATCCTAGAAGATACTAGCTCTAGGTAAAAGTGAGCAAATTCAGGGAGTCATAATCCACCACTCATCCCATTCAAGTATATTTAGGATCCCAATAATCCCTTAGTCATTTCCTTTATATAAGTTGGAAGCAGGCTGAAGAACCTGGGTATATATGTGGGGTCTCTCTGCTTTTTGTTTGTTTAGTTGTTGTTTTTGTTTTTGAGATGAGGTCTTGCTATGTTGCTCAAGCTGGACTTGAACTTCTAGGCTCAAGCAATCCTCTTTTTTTTTGTTTTTGGTACCAGGGATTGAACTCAGGGGCACTCGACCACTGAGCCACATCTCCAGCCCTATGTTGTGTTTTAATGTAGAGACAATGTCTCACTGAGTTGCTTAGCGCCTCACCATTGCTGAGGCTGGCTTTGAACTCGCGATTCTCCTGTCTCAGTCTCCCAAAGTTCTGGAATTACAGGCATGCGCCACCACGCCCAGCTCAGGCAATCCTCTTATCTCAGCCTCCCCAAGTAACTGGGGGTACAAGCATATGCCACCATGCCCAACTTTTTCTAAAACAGTACAATCCTCAGTCCCAAGACTGTAATTTCTTTAAAGGAAATCAAAAACTGTTGGGCATCAAGCCCAACAAAAACTCACAGTGATCTGTGACTAAACAAATTTATTGTTCCCTGAATATGATTTACCACCAAGCTTCTCTGGCTTAAAATATATTTATGAGTTCAGTGTACTTGTTGAGTATCCAAAAATTTAAGTTTGGCTGAGTTTGGCAGAGGGCTTGACTCAATTTCTGTTTAGGAGGTCTTTACATAATTAAATGGCATATGTGGCCATCCACGAAGCAAACATGGGTGGTAGGCAATGCAGTATTTCTAATCTTCATCTTTCAGAACTGGAACATGCCCAGAGCTAACGCATTCCAGAGGCCAGGTTATTGCTTTTGGCCCAGAGATCCCCAAAGTCACACAGAATCAACCCAGATATCAAAGTAAATCAAGAGGCGGCACCATAACAGCTATCTTCTAGGATACTCAGGATTTTCTCACAGGATTAAGAACTCAATATTTAGTCATTAGAGTTCATCATGTGGGCCTGGCTTATTAAAAACAAAACCAAAACCCTTTACCACACTTTGTGAAATAGAGAGGAGTTTGGTAAGCAGCCACTTAATCTTCATTTTACATAGCATCAGCCCTGACCTCACAGTGTATAAAACTGGGGAGGGAAAGTTCAATGAACAGTGGTTGTTAGGAAGAAGAAAAAAGCAAGGGGAAGGAGGGAGATGAAGACAGCAGTTGCTACAGCAACAGTTACAGTGCAGGAGTGGGTGGGAAGATATGAAGATAAACAGGCAGTCCCTAATGGCAGGAAAAGAAACTGGGATGGGTTTAGTGAGTGCTAGGTAACAAGGCCACAAAGCTAGAGGAATGTTAAAGAGGAAAGAAGCAAAGGGTCAGAAAACAAAAATCACAATTTAGTACTTTGTAAAATTAACTCTTATGCAAAGAGTTGAAAACAAAAGAAAAGGGGAAGGTCAAGGCAAGAATTCTTTTCTTCAAACTGCTGATTGATGAGACAGCATAATATAGGAAAATGACTTCTTTCCTACAGAAACCATTTGCTGAGAATACATCTGAAAACCAAAGTCCCCCTGGTTGACAATAATATGAATGTCTCAGAACAATGGCTTTAAAATGTTTTTATAGTAATCCTTTGTACTAAATACATTTTACATAGCACCCTAGTACACCCACATTCTTTTTTTTTTTTTTTTTTTTTTTTGGTACTGGGGATTGAACTCAGGGGCACTCAACCACTGAGCCACATCCCCAGCCCTATTTTGTGTTTTATGTAGAGACAGGGTCTCATTGAGTTGCTTAGCACCTCACCGTTGCTGAGGCTGGCTTTGAACTTGCGATTGTCCTGTCTCAGCCTCCCTAAGTGCTGGGATTACAGGCTTGTGCCACCGCGCCTAGCTGCACCCACATTCTTTTAGTATAAATTTGTCAAACAATGCTTACCACCTACTATATGCAATGCACTATTTTTGTTTATTTATTTTTGTATTTAATAAATATTTGTGACCACCTAAATTGATTTCATGACCCACTGGATTACTGAAAGAGCTTGCTACCTAGTCCCCTTGCTTCCATTCTTCTTGAATCCTATTATATTATTGCTTTGCTGAAAACTCTCTGGTGACTCCCCATTTCGACCAAAGTAAAAACCAAATTCCTTTTTTTTTTTTTAATATTGTTTTAGCTGTAGATGGACACAAGACCTTTACTTTATTTTTTCATGTGATGCTGAGGATCGAACCTAGTGCCTCACACATGCTAGGCAAGCGCTCTACCACTGAGCCACAACCCCAGCCCAAAACCAAATTCTTTATAATGTCAATAAGACCCTAGATAATACCACCTACCCTCATCTCTCATGTCTCTGACCCTAGCACTCTCTTCTTACATTAGTCTACTCTAAACACATGGTGCCTATTTTACTATTCCTAGAACCTGCAAAGCATGTTCCTGCTATAGGGCATCTGCACTTGTAGATTCTGTAGCCTGGAATGTTCTTTTCCATGTGCACCTGAAAACTTGAACAGTATTAGGTACAAGATAGGTATTTAGGGCTGGAATTGTGGCTCAGCGGTAGAGCGCTTGCCTCGCATGCGTGAGGCCCTGGGTTCAATCCTCAGCACCACATACAAAGCAATAAAATAAAGACATTGTGTCCATCAACAACTAAAAAAAAATCTTTAAAAAAAAAAAAGATAGATATTTAATAAATAGCTGTTGAGGTAAATGATCTAATAAATTATGAGCAGCAATGTGAAAAATTCTTGACTTAGAACATTAAAATAAAAATGCTCCATCAAGGTTTACAAAGCTCCTAACATGTATCTGCCCACAAAACCCAATCTGGAGAGGCAAGCCTCAGAGCAGCATAAAGTTACAGAAATAGGAGTCCTTGCCCACAGGTACAAAATATAGCCCACAAAAGTAATTTGCCAATGACCACTGAGGTCTCCTCTTCATATGATACCACCATACATATATCCTTCAAGAGAGTTAAATGCATCCATTTGCTAATCACTTAAATGGCAACAAAAGATAAGAATTTAAGCAAGCCCAGCTGGGCACGGTGGTGCATGCCTATAATCCCAGCAGCTCGGAACACTGAGGCAGGAGGATCATGAATTCAAAGCCAGCCTCAGCAACTTAGCAAAGTCCTAAGCAACTCAGTGAGACCCTGTCTCAAAATAAAACATACAAAGGGCTGGGGATGCGGCTCGGTGGTTAAACGCCCTGGATTCAATCCCTGGTATCCAAAAAAAAAAAAAAATTTAAGCAAGTTTATAACCTCAAGAGGCTGAGGCAGGAGAATCACAAGTTTGAGGCCAGATTCAGCAACTTGGTGAGGCCCTAAGCAAACTTAGCGAGACTCCGTATCAAGATGAAAAAAAAGGGGGGTGGGGAGTGGTGGTTAGGGATATGCCTCAGTGGTGGGCACCTCTGGCTCAATCCTAGCACTGGGGAAAAAAAAAAGAAAAGAAAAGGAAAAGAAAAAAAGGAAAGAAAAGAAAAGAAAGAAAAAGAATTTAACAGGTCAACAAATATCTTTATTTCTTGTACTTTAGAGCAAGTTTCTAATATTTGCAGAAAAGTAGTTTAAAAAATAAGTTTTAGAAAGTCAATCATAAGTTTAAAAAGATAGATTCATCTATCTGGTTTTAGAAAGTAACCAATGAATTCTGTAGGTACTGAATAAATGTCCTACCCAACTATATTTAAAAGTAGTGAAGAAGCCAGGTACGGTGGCTCAAGCCTGTAATCCCAGCACTTAGGGAGGCTGAGACAGGACAATCGTGAGTTCAAAGCCAGCCTCAGCAACGGCGAGGCACTAAGCAACTCAGTGAGACCCTGTCTCTACATAAAACACAAAATAGGGCTGGGGATGTGGCTCAGTGGTCGAGTGCCCTGAGTTCAATCCCCAGTACCAAAAAATAAATAAAAATAAAAGTAGTCAAGAATATATAGTGTGATGGATATACTGAGACCAACAAGAAGATAAAATAACTAGACAATAGGATTTAGGTTATTTTTATTTTCCTCATAGCTTTTATTTCCCAAGTTTTTCTATAGTGAACATGAACTTCTCTTATAATCTGTAAAACAGGGACCAAGAAAGAGTTTTGAGAAAAGTATCAGGATTGGCTGGGGATATAGCTCAGTTGGTAGAATGCTTGCCTAGCATGCACAAGGCCCTGGGTTCAGTCCCCAGCACATGGAAGGGAGGGAGGGAGGGAGGGAGGGAGGGAGGAAGGAATGAAAAGTATGAGGATAGGAAATTTTTAAAAGCCTCTTATTCGAAATTTCACATAATAAACTGCCACACAGGATTCTGGTACAAATGCTAAATTTGAAATTGTCATCATTTTAAATTCATACAACAGTCAAACAAAAATTCTCAAAGGACTCTGAAAATTGTAATATCCTGAATTGTCCTTCTCAATGACATAAAAATCTTTTCATAGGTTTGTGAACACTAAATAGGCCTCCCTTCATCAGCATTGAACACAATCATCAGGTTAGGTCTGAAACATTCAGTTTGATATTTTTCTAAAGATATATCATCAACTTCCAAAGTATCCATAAATACATGGAAAGTTACATTATCAGAATAGAAAATGGATTCAAAACAAGGTTGTTTTTTTTTTTTTCTCAAAAATTGCATTTTAATACATGTTATCAAACATAACAGAAAAAAACAAATTTTCAGAAGCTGTACACACTGTTCACTGAAAACTTTTGTTGAGGCAAATAGAAAAAATTGTTACAATCATAATTTTTCTAACTTTGCACAAAATTATAAGCAGATTAAATTCTTCATATTAAACACCTTTATATGCACTTTCAATGAACAGTATATATGTATATATATATATATTTTTTATCAACCATCTTTACTATACCCATTCCCCTTTCCTGCCCCCTGCCTCCCCCATGTTGCATCCAGTGTTCCTCTATTTCTCTTATGTTTCCCATTCCCACCTCCCTTATTCATCAGCATCCACTAATCAGAGAGACCATTCGGCATTTGGTTTTTTGGGATTGGCTTACTTCACTTAGCATAATGTTCTCCAATTCCATCCATTTGCCTGCAAATGCCATAATTTTATTCTCTTTTATTGCTGAATAATATTCCATTGT